>JANAVB010032974.1:0-47500 GCA_029216955.1 Iris pallida
CGCTGCGGGGCCGACGGGCTTGGGGCGGGGGCGTCGGGGGCTGGATGGCGGGCTTGGGGCGGCGGACTTTGGTCGGGGGCTGGGCGGCGGGCTTGGGGCGGGGGCGTCGGGGGCTGGGCGACAGGCTTGGGCGGCGGGCTTTGGTCGGGGGCGGCGGAGAGCTTTGCTTCTCAAATTCATCTGAGATTATATATTGGCTAAATAATGTGTTATCCATATTGGGTGTTATCCATTAGTTTGGTGGTGTTTGGATTAGTAAATGTGAATATGGAGTTTGGGTTCATGGTGTATATATTCACTGTGTCAAGGACAGTACGAGTTCTTCACCTGCCTTCTTTGTTAAGAATATTCTTGGGACATTCGCTTCACCAAAGTCATTGAACAAGTGAAGTTTTTCCTGGAAATCGACCCTTAGAGTGTATCAGTTGTGTGCTTCTATATAGATGTATATATCTATACATCTAACTGTGATATACGTATGTGTATGTGTGCTTTAGAGAGTGAGGAATGAAGGCAGGCCTACCATGTCTATTAGCATGCAGGACGACTTGGGGTGTAATGTGTGAGTGTAGGCATGGTAGGAAATATAGGTAATGCTAGTGTAACTAGACTAAGGTAGTGCTTGCTAGATAGTAAGGACACTCTAGTATCCTAACCTAGTTAATTTTAGCCTAGATATTTAGGATATAGCTCCCATATCCTAGAAATGGACTCTTACAATTTAGAAATAGATAGATTGACTCAGTTTGATTAATTGACCTATAATGACTCTAAAACTTAATTTGCTTATGCAAGCATACAACACCACAAAAATATTTACTGACTCGTCAAAATAAGGTAAGTACACTTGCACTCGTTATAATCTCGAATTTGATGAAGTAAGTGACTACACTTATATATTACCGATGAGGGACTTCAAAGAGAGGTTGATTGTACATTTCCATCATGGTTTCGCAAATACGTAAGTAATTGAGATTATAATTGAGGTTGATTTTATATATTCTGATAAAATATGTAAGTAACTGAGATTAGAAATATATAATCTAAAACATTTAAATTATAAATATTTATTTACAGGTTTTATTGCCTGAAACAACACTCACTAATGAGAGTGTTCGTTATCTGGCATTGGGACCGAAGAGGCAAACAAAGACTTGGCTAGGCTATGTCGTTAATGGCTTCAGGTTTAAGGCAACTCAGAATGATATAAATGTCGAATTTATCAATGACGGCATCAGTACCAAGGATTCCGGTGTTTGCATAAGAGACACCATCTATGACGACGAACCAGACTTTGACTATTATGGAGTGCTTCGGGATATTGTAGATTTATAATATAGGCCCATATGATATGCATATTGTAATGTTCAAATGTGAGTGGTTCGATACGACACCAAATATCGGTTGGAGAATCGATAAACAATTTGGATTTGTCGATGTAAATCATCGCAGGAGGTATAGAGGGTCCGATACATTTGCGATAGCAAATCAGGCTGTTCAAGTCTACTATACAATCTACCCAAGGCGTCATAGAGATCGATTTGACTGGTGGGCAGTATGCAAGATTAAATCTAGAAATACATTCAACGTTGGAGACCCAACATACCAAGAGGACCAGATCGAAAAGTCCCAATACTTGGGACAACACTCGGATACAATGGATGTTGAAGATATTATTGAGGAAAATAGAGGGGAGGAAGAGGTTGATACACAAGACTTAGCTGTCAACCAGGGGAGAAAGAGGCGTCTTGTCCCAAATATTGAGGTAGAAGAAGAAGAAAGAGAAGAAGAAGAAGAAGAAGAGGAAAGAAGAAGACGAATTTGATGGAGATGAGGATACGGATGAAATCGACGATGAAGATAAGGATGAGGATGAGGATGGGGAGAAGGATGATTATGAAGACGAGGTCGAGGATGAGAACGAAGACGATAATTAGGTTAAATATTGTTGTATATTAAAAACACTTCCAATTACGTGAATTAATGTTTTTTTCGTTCGATTATTTACTTATTGCAAATGGCACTCCTAGTCTTTTTCGTCGCGGCGGCACTCGTCTCCCTACTGGTGGTATGTATATTTTAGTTTAGAACTATATTCATTTACACTTTTATATTGTTAATTATGTTTATGTGTTCTATTTATAGGTCATGATGGCTGGCCATGGTCGTGGTGCTGGTGGTGGTCGTGGTGCTGGTGCTGGCGGTGGTGGTGGTCATGGTCGTAATGGTACTGGTGGTCGTGTCGCATTCAATCTTTCCGGGATGTGACCCCATCCAGCGAGTCTGATCCGGAGAGTACCCCGGGCACAGACGCATCCTGCCGTCGATCGACTACTTCATCGAGGCATGAGTCTGGATCTGCTAGCAGATCCGTTCCGCTATCGGACCCACCAGCGGATCCACCAGTGGATCCCCAGTTACTGCACAGTGGGCCCCAGAGTACCCCCATAATCGGTTCCATCCGGTTACTGGGGAGTACATGCGCGGTCCCGCGGATCCTCCGACGGTACCAGAGAGGCTGAGAGGCGAGTTCCGACGAGAGCAATGGCCCGCGGGGACTTCGTAAGTAAATTAAGATAATTTATTAAATTTCTTTCATTTATTCAAGTTAATAATCCAGTCGTTTCTTCTTTGTAGGTTTTTTCCGTTTAATGTTGCCAGGGCTCTTGGAGAAATTATCAGGGCTAACTTCCATGGTGCCTACCTCAACTTTTCGTCGGTGCCCCCAAACTTGAAGTACGTCTGGCTCGACGAGTTGAGGGTATATATCTATATCTTCTGGTTAATTATTAGTTGCTCTTTAATCAACCATTTTTTAAATTACGTAATAATTAAATTTGTATGTTAGATGACGTACTGGTGGCCCTCCATCGCGAGAATGCGATCCGCAGGACCTACAGAAGTGCTGCCTCGAAAAAGATACGGAATATGATTCATGACCTGAAAATGGGGCATACGAGGCCGAATTGGATCCGGCAGGAGTATTATGAGGACCTCTTAGATATGATGAATACTCCTGCTTACAAGTAGAAATCGGAGAAGGCGAAGGGCGAACCGACTGGCCGCGGGGCTTCATACTGGTGGGTCAAGGCCCCACACAGCGACGCTTGTAGATCTGGTGAGATACCGTAAATTCATTCACTATCGAATTTGGTATTATTAATATACGGAGTTAATTAAGTTCTACGAAAATTTTGTATGCAGGCCCAACGGACGGTAAAGGAGGGAAGGGCGCCAGAATCTGTCACCGTGCACAATGTGTTCCAACATACGCACAAAAGACGGAAGGACGGGAGCTTCGTCGACGAGAGAGCTAAGGAGACTGATGTAAGTACTTATATTTATGAGATTTACGTTAGAATTAAAAGTATTCGGGCTATAACTTAGGTAAACTTAGGATTCACACTTAACTTAGTGAAACATAGTATTTAGATTACAACTTAGGTAAATCTTATAATATAAACACATTCATTTGATAGGCTGCGTATCGTGAGGCCCTTACTCGGGCTCAGTTAACTGACACCGAGGATGTCGGTGAAATGACGTCCGTACGGATGCCCTCTTCTTTGGCTGCTCGTAACGACTTGTTCGTAGATACCGTCGACGGCTTTAAGAAAGGGCTCCTGTATGGAGTCGGCTCCCTAGGGCCGTTGCACATGGCGACTCAGAGATTTCCACCGACACCGCCTCCTCCCGCGGCCCCGGCAGACGATGATGTTTGTCGCAGCTTACGCAGCTGCACGAGGCGGTGTCGTCCTTGCGGGAGCAAATTGCCTCGCACTTTTCGCCTCCGTCTGCTGCTGCCGGTCCGTCGCTACCTGGAGATTTGAAAGTATTTCCAGTTAGTGACGGGTGATCGACGGGTTCGCGTCGAATAATCCGTGCCAAGGTCCTGGAAATACATAGTACAACGGAATAGCGACGGCACATCCATCGCCAAGGTTCTGGAAATGCATCACATTTCCAGAACCATGGCGACGGATTATCCGTCACTAGTCCGTCGCTTCGTCGACGGATGAGCGACACAATGGCAACAACTCATCCGTCGCGATGGTTCTGGAAATGCCAAGCATTTCCACAACATGGTCGACGGATAATCCGTCATTATTCTATCGCCTTTGTTAGCGACGGCGATCGACAGAATAGCAACGGAATGATACACTCTAATACGCTATTACGACGGTTTACCGACGGACCATTACGTCGCTAGTATCTACACAGTTCTGTATTTAATACTTGAAATGGACGAAAGCCCGTTAGAATGTCGTTGCTAATATCGTATTATGAAGTCGAAAAGCCGTCGCTATTCCGTCGCTTGACGACTACTTAGCGACGGATCATTATTAGCGACGAGCTGATTGCCGACGGATTATTTTGGCCAAGATCCATCAGTGATCGGTCGCTAATACAAATTCCCGACGGATGGGGCGACGGATGTGGCCGTAGCTAAATGGACATATTTTGGTAGTGCTAGTCTTGGGCGCATGAAGCTTCACTGACTGGGCGCATGGAGCTACACTGACTGGGCGCATGGAGCTCCACTGACTGGGCGCATGGAGATATCTGACTGGGCGCATGGAGATTCACTGACTGGGCACATAGAGCTACACAGACTTCATTTGCTGAAAATTTTTCATGCTTCTACAAACCTGTCCGCTTTGATAAAGCATTAAAGAAGTCCTCATCTTTCGGACTTGAGAATCCATATAATTTTGACATACTGGCTCAATTGGCTAACATTTCAGCAAGATTATCAATCTTCAAACTATTACGTCTCTCAAAAGAAACTCGAAAAACGTTAAGTGAAGCTTTGATGCAGGCTGATGCTTGTCCTACTCTCCTCAAGAAGCCTGAAAAGGGGCCTATCAGCTGTACACATTGTCATAGTGTATTTGAACTAATACCTAACATCACTTTTACACAAGATGACGTGTTGTTAGAAGACAATCGTCATGATTGTCCTCTCTACTTCACGGGATATGTGGACACCATGAAAGTCGATCGTATTCTGATTGACCCAGGGACTGCTCTTAGTATCATGCCGAAGACTTTGTTAGATGCCTTGAAGATCCTAGTGCACAACCTTTCTACAACTATCACTACTATCTTGGGGTTCAATCAAGGAAGAAGTGAACCTTTGGGGAAGATACACTTGAAACTTCAAATCGACAATCTTTGTACAAAGTTGACTTTATATGTGATTAATAATCATGGCTCATACAATGCTTTGCTGGGAAGACCATTACTCCATGAACACAACATTGTACCTTCTACTCTCCACCAATGTTTCAAATATGTGGATGGCAATGGAGAACTCCAGAAAGAAGTTACAGACTTAAATCCTTTCAAGGGGGTTGAAGTGTACTACAACGACTCTTGCATGTACAAAAAGGAATTCATGAAGGTGGTATTGGCAATGGATACTGATGAAGAACAGAAAGGCGTGCCGAATGATACTCTGGTGATGCCTGTCAAAGGGCATACTTCCTGTCCTCAGTCTTCCAAGACATTAACTATTTACCTTCCTTCTCACAAGTAGCAGCCTCATGGTGTTAGTCAGGAACAAAGGAAGCTCACCTCTTCTGAGCCACTTGTAATCGACCTTCGTCGTAAAATGCCCCCTCTTCCTTCTCATTCTTCTTCTTCCCCTCTAGTTATCAATCTGACTAAGCCTGTTAAGGCTAAAGGTCCTGTTGTAAATGATGATGTAAAGATCAATAAAGAATCTCCTTTGTAGTATACTGATGTCTCTTATTATACTCAATGTTATTTGGATATGCTAGATAGCTTTAAGCCACTTACAATAGGAGTTGTATCGTCTCTCCAAAATGTGGTACCACTAGAATCAATACAAGAATCGTTCTTCCTAGTACCGTCTCGAAAGAAATGCGAAACTCATATACTTTTTAATAAAGAGAAGAACAAAAAATCATGCTTGACAGCGATAATGGGGATGATACGGGAAGGATACAACTACGTTGTTATAGTCCGCAATCTAAGGCAATCATCCATAAAATAGGATATGATTTTAAAACTGGTCTCAATAGCGGTAAAGGAAGGCGAACTCCTGTTCGTATTTCTGTTCCAAAAGGAAAATCACAACAATACAGCAAAACGAAGCGAGGATTAGGTTATACTTCACCACTTCCGACTCCCGAAGCATCCGAATCCGATGAAGAAGAACGATCTAACTCTTCTGATTCTATCTCATGGGATTCTGACACCAGTATTGGTCATGTCCATCGGGTGACAGTATCTTCTAATATGGTGTTTGTTGAGTTCTCAGAAAATGACGAGGATGATATTGAAGAAGCTCCTGAAGCAGATCCTTGGGCACAAAGGATGGACACTCAGTAGAAACTCTATTTTGAACAACGAGAACCACCTACTGAGGATCAACTAATCCAGATCGATGTTGGAGAGAAAGATGTACCACGACCGATCATCATTAGTAAAAATCTCCCAGAGGATGATAAATAAGAACTGATTCACCTTATTCATGAATATATCGATGTCTTCGCCTGGAGTTATGAAGATATGCCGGGTTTAGATCCTCAGGTCGCAACTCATAAACTTAACATTTTGCCTAATCCGAAGCTAGTCAAATAACATCAACGGCGATTCAAGCCTGAAGATGGATGCAATAGATGATGAAGTCAAAAAGCTTATCGCTTGTGGTTTTATCAGAGAAGAACAGCATCTTGACTGGATAGCCAATGTTATACCAGTTTTGAAGAAGACCGAGAAGGTTCGAGTGTGCATAGATTTTCGAGATCTCAAAGACGCTTGTCCTAAAGATGAATTCCCTCTCCCAATTACTGATGTCATGATCGACAATACGTGTGGATTCGAACGAACCTCTTTCATGGATGGTTTTCTGGATACAATCAAATTCGGATGAATCCTGAAGATGAAAAACACACTTCATTCCGTGCTCCTCACAGAATATACTGATACAGTCATGACTTTCGGTCTTAAGAACGCGGGTGCAACTTAACAGCGGGCTATGAGTACTATCTTTCGAGATCATTTGCGAAAGACCGTTGAATGCTATGTTGACGATATTGGTGTCAAAAGTCGCCTAAAGGACGATCACATTCAAGATTTAAGAACTATCTTCAATCTAATGTGCCAGCATCAACTCAAAATGAATCCCACCAAGTCTTTCTTGGGAGTCTCTAGTGGCAAATTTCTCGGATTCGTCATTACCTCTAAAGGTATACACGTTGATCCCGAGAAGATCAAAGTCATTCAAGAGATGCGTCCTCCACGCAACCTAAAAGAGCTACGAGGATTCCAGGGTCGACTTGCTTATATCAGGAGGTTCATTACGAATTTGTCTGGACGTTGCAGACTATTTACTCAATTAATGAAGAAAGGTGTATCTTTTATTTGGACAGAAGAATATCAACGAGCATTTGATGACATAAAGCGGTATTTGATGAGTACACCGGTCCTTGTACCACCGATCTCAGGAATACCCTTCTTGATGTATGTCCGAGCAACGATCCATTCATTGGGAGTTGTATTGGCTCAGAAGAACAAAGAAGGTCATGAACAAGCTATATACTACCTTAGTCAGACGATGATTGGAGCTGAACATCGTTATAGTCCGGTAGAGAAGGAATGCTTAGCCTTAATATTTAATGTTCAAAAGACAAGACATTACATCATCGGCCAAACCATTCATGTTATTTCCCGAGTTAATCCTCTTTGGGTCTTAATAAAGAAGCCCAGTACACTCAATTCAAGGCTTGCTACATGGGCCATATTATTAGCATAATATGATATGGTGTACGTTCCACAAAAGTCTGTGAAAGGCCAAGCATTAGCTGATTTCTTAGCGGCTCATCCTGTCCCTGAGACATCTAAGCTCTATGACGAGATTCCAGATGAGACATTGGAATCAAATATGATCTCAGAAGAATTTCTACTTGGTATTTGTTCTTCGACGGAGCATCTAGAATTGGACCTGGAGGCACCCTTATCGTTGGAGTGAGAATTGTTCTCATTTCACCAGATGGATTAGATATCCAGAGAGCTTATTCCTTAGATGAGTCATGTTCCAACACTATAGCAGAATACAATACCTTGCTCATTGGACTCTAATTAGCCAAACAACTGGATATTGAGTATCTCGAAGTATATGGTGATTCTAAACTGATTGTTAATCAGGTTAGAGGTACATATGAAGTTCGACATTAAGATCTGGTTCCATACCAAGAAGCAGCAATTAGAATAGCTTCTTCATTCAAAGGGTTCTTCATCGAACATGTACGTCGAGCATGTAACACAGAAGCTGATGCCTTAGCTAACATAGCTGCGGTCTTGGCAATTCGGTCAAAAGACAACAAATGGTTGTTATCTCAAATAGAGAACTGTTTTGTGTTGAAAACAACCATAACATTGAATTCAGTAATTCAACTGAAGTCAATGTCATCAGCGAAGACTGGAGAGCACCTTTTATCGACTTTGCAGTACATGATATATTACTGTAGATCCTAAAGAAGCTGCAAGTATTCGTCGACGATCGCTTCGATTCTATTATAATTATACCACCAAAACTCTCTTTCGACAAACTTTTGATGGATTACTTTTGAGATGTCTTGCTGGTGATGAAGCAAAGCAGATATTACATAAAACTCATGATAGCATTTATGGAGCATATCAGTCCGGTCCCAAACTACAAGTTGGTATCCGACGTATGGGCTACTACTGGCCCTCTTTGGTATCAGATGCCATTGACTATGCAAGGAAGTGCCGAGCATGCCAGACTCATGCATATTCCATTCACCAACCATCGAAATTTCTTTACCCGACTGCTGCCTCATGGCCCTTCGAAACTTGGGGCATGGACGTAATTGGTCCTATCAATCCTCTTTCATCTAAAGGACATCGGTTTATCTTGGCTATAACCGATTATTTCTCTAAGTGGGCTGAAGCCATACCTTTAGCTGAAGTAAAGACTAGTAGTGTCATCAATTTCATCAAACATCGTGTGATATACAGATTTAGCATACCTCGTCGGATTATCTATGATAACGGACCACAGTTCGTTAGTCAGAAGTTTACTAGGTTCTGTGACGATAATAGAATCAATAATGTTGCTTCTACGGTCTATAATCCTACAGCTAATGGGTTAGCTGAAGTATTCAACAAAACTATCATCAAACTCCTTAAAAAGTTTGTTTCTATTAACAAATATAATTGAAGTGAGAAGCTTGGAGAATGTCTATGGGCTTATCGTACTACAATTCGTAATCCTACAGGTTGTACACCTTTTTCTCTGGTATATGGATACGAGGATGTCTTACCGCTGGAAATTCAAATTCCATCCTTGAGAATTGCTTTTGCTAACGAACTTACCACAAAAAGCAATGATCGTCTCCGGCTTCAAGAATTAGAGGTGCCCGATGAGAAAATGCTATTGGCCCAACAACATATCGAACTTTATCAGGCCCCTATCTCAAAAGCTATCAATCGCAAAGTCAAAGTACGAACATTTCAAGAAGGCGAGCTAGTTCTTACGGTCAGACGTCCTATGACTATGGCCCATATGAGCAAAGGCAAATTCGAAGCGAAATGGGAAGGTCTGTATGTGGTAAACATGGTTTTCTCAAATGGAGCCTACCAATTAACAGATATGGATGGCAGAGTTGTTATGATGCCTATCAATGGCAAATTTCTAAAGAAATATTATGTATAAAAGTAAAATGTTCTTTATTCAGAGAAATGATGTAAATAAAACTCATTTTTTATTCAAAAGCAGAAAGAGTTACATAATATCAAGGACGGGGACGAGAACCCGATCCTTCATGATTAAATACATGATTTTTCAGTAATGCAAACATCTCATTGTTGAACACACTAGCAACTCACAGGTGTCTATCCTTACAGCTTCTTCTTCAGCAGTCTTCCCTGGCTCCACCAACTTAGCAATCAGGTCCTACTTGTGCAGGAACGTCGAGCCTTCACCCACTTCTTTCTGAGGAGGCACCGGAGGCTCAGAAAGAGGCATCTCAGTCGTATCTTCGATCTTTGGAGTGAGCAAATCTTTGTAAGACATTCAGTATAGAGAGAAAAGAAGTTAACGATATCTACAGAAGTTTTGTTCTATTTATAGACAGAATGACTAGATGATCAGAGAACCGATGCAACTTTTTCAAAAGAAGTCCAACTGTTCATTCATTCGTTTCTTCTCCCTAAAAGAGTCTGATTGTTCATTCTTGTAGAATCATAGAAAAGAACAGGAAAGTCCATGCGGCTCCAAAGTCCTTTAGAGCTTCTTGCGCCTCAAAAGTCTCCTCGAGCTTCATGCGGCTCAAAATTCCCCAACATCTCTATGCGGCTCGAAAAAAGCCACGTCGCCCTATACGGTTCAAAAGTAGGCTTCTACAGCTGGCCAGAGCAGCTGGCTCATTAAATTCTCCGACGACAGCTCTGACATAAAGGCTTGACAGCTCTAACATAAAGGTAAAATAATGACTCTGGCATAATGACGTGCTCCTAGAGAGACGAGGAAAATCTTTATAGCTGGCATGATCCACCAAATTCCAAAGCTCTTTATGCGGATCGCTTCAAGGTCTTCCATGTGGCTCTGACACGTGGCCACCCTTATGCGGTTCGGTTGGAGGCCACCCCCATGCGGCTGCTACTCCCATGCGGCTCGGATCATGGGGACCACCCTCATGTGGCTCAGATTTTGGGAGGCCCACACATGCGGCTCTGACACGTGGCCACCCATATGCGGTTCAGTTGGAGGCCACCCCCATGCGGCTGCTACTCCCATACCTCGGAACATGGGGAACACCCTCATACGGCTCAAATTTTGGAGGCCACACCCATGCGGCTGCCACCCTCATGCAGCTTAGATTTTGGAGGCCACACCCAAGCGGATGCCACCCTCATGCGCTCAGATTACGGGCGGGTCACCCTTATGCGGCTCAATTACCAGACCACACTCATGCGGCTCTGTCAGGACACCCTGTCCATGCGGCTCGCAGTTGGGACACGTGGCAGAAGATCAGCTAAGACTTATTCCCCCACATTCATACGGATCGCAGCATAATGACGGTTAGACACGTGGCACACGATCAACCAAGACTTATCCACTCGGATTTGTTGCTATCAACAAATCACAACAACCAGATTTATTACAATCATCATAATTACATGAATTAATTTCCAACAAATGATGCAAATTTGTTGCAATCAACATAAAAACAAGATCAAGGCAAATCTTAACCGTCCACTTTTCAAGGAGCAATCATTGCAAACCCTACTTATCACACCCCACTCCTATAAATAGCAAGGTACCATTCCCTTGCAAAAGAGAGAAGGGGACACAGAGAGAGAGCGACGGCGCACAGAAGAATCTTCCCACACATTCCGAGAGCATTTCTTCATCAGAGCCAAGACTACGTCCGATCGTCCAAGGAGTAAGGCAGAGTTGATAGCACTCTCCTAAGCCTCTACCGTCACCCCCCCAGAAAAAACTGAACAATTGTACTTAGATTGCTGTACCTAGGCTTTCATCCCTAGGCTTTCTTTGTACGAGCGAGTTTATGTTTGAAGTAAAAGTCCAGTCCTCCCATAAAACTGTTCTGTTCTTTTACAATCAATGGCAAACACAATGGCGACTCTGCTCGGGACTAACTTCTCCATGGCTGAGGGGTTGGTGTCGTAATCGGACGCAGCCAAACTTGGATCCACTCAACAGATGCTGGTCGTCCGTTTAGACCAGCAGCATTTGAAGAAATGCTCTCCGACGGGAGCGCTGGCCCGGTCCAGAAGCGAGCCTGCACGAAGAAGGCTCGCAGGGAGTAGAGGCCCAAATCATTTGCTCCTCCCCAAGCTCTGGAGGAAATGCTTCCTGCTACCCAAAATGGGGGAAAGACTCTCGTGCGGCCCCACTTCAGACCGTAGAGGACTCTGCTATCCCCAAGTCTGACAGTGGAAAATACTACGTGCTGGACTTTAGGGACAAAGAGGAACTCTGTGCGGTCCAAGAAGAAGCCGCATAAGGGCGTCAGCCACATGAAGACTCATGCGGCCACAGAAGCCAGCCGCATGCAGAAGGCTCATGCGGCCAAAATGTCCAGCCGCATGAAGGAGGCTCATGCGGCCACGACTGCCAGCCGCATGCAGACTGCTTATGCGACTACCGCTTCTAGCCGCATACAGAAGGTTCATGCGGCCACAAATGCCAGCCGCATGTAGACAGTCTGTACGGCCACCAATCCCAGCTGCATACCATCTGCTCCATGCGGCTCACGGTCAGTCTTTGACCGCCTCTCATGCGGTCCTGACCATAGAGGCTCTCAGGAGGTCGTACCAAACTCTGTGATGCACCACTTGGACTCTTCCTACTATGCACTCTCGGGTGCTAGAGGGAAGAAGTCTAGGACAGCGCGGGCTTGTCGAGCTCAGTCAGTTGTCCCAACTTCTGACTATCAGGGCATCCCGCTGACTATTACGCGGGACCCTGATAGAAAGTTGTATAAAACTATCCAGGTCCATCCCCAGACGGCCAACGAACGGGATAGTTATCAAGAATCTTCAACAATGATCAGGGGCAAGTACTCGTACTACCTCCACATCAGGGAGCAAGCAGGATCCCAACACACTCATGTGCTTAAGTCTCCCAGGCCCATAAAATGAGTGACTTGCACAACGTGATTCTTCACAAACGCAAGGAAAGAGACAAAACTTGGTGTGCAGAGAGTCCTTTCATGGACATCACTGCACTCAAGTCATTGTCAACTGCTGCTGCAGCAAGGCGGCCACACAAGAGGACCGACGATCCGTCCAATGACTGCAACAACCAAGCTCAGAGGACGAACTGCTTCTCTTGCCTCCTGCAATTCTCCTCAGAAGATCCCTGACAGCGGAAAAGGGAAGAAAACAAATGTCTCCAGCCCAAAAATCTCAACCAAGAAACTCTCTTCTAAGCGGTTGTCCACGACCGTTACAGGAGGAGTTTACCAAGGCACCCGATCTAAGATGAAATCTTCAACTCTTGGAGATCCGTCATCTACATCTCTGGGGGTAGCCGAAGCTGGGGGTAGCGCCCCTCCGAATGTTTACAACAATCCAGTGTTCCAAGAAGATGCACCAAGGGAAACAATTTCCCCACAGATGCAGTGGATCCGGACGTCCCTGAGGACGTCCACGGGTCCCAAGACGAGGCAGCCTCCTATGCAGGGGGTAGCACTTCCTCTGAGTCCGAACCAGGAGAACATTCCTACATACCCCGATGATTTCTCAGTACAAGGGTATAATTTAGATGGCACGTCCTCCACCGTTCCTTCCACCTCTTCTCATGTGAGGACGGTGTTCATGACAGACAACAACCAAGACGGTCCCAGTGATCGCCAACGCATCGACACTCTGGAAGTCATACTTCATACCTTGGTCAAATTCGTGGACCAGATCAAAGCGGTCCTTCCAACTCTGCAAGGAAGGATGCAAGGCCAAACAAACTTGGGACCCACGATCAATGCGGACTCGAACTCAGCTGCACCAAACTCGAGTGATAATCCTCCTAAAATATCGGCTCCCACCGCTGCAGATGAGGCCATGAAGGCAATAAGAGAGGTCCAGGAGCTCTGGGCTATGTTTTACGCTCGAGAAACCTCACAGGACCTCAGAATATGGCAATCATATCCTACTGCATGGAGAGATATTCCCTTCCCACCAAGATATAAGCCATTCAACATCAATCTCTATGATGGCAAAACCTCGGCAAGCCGGTACATCACTTACTTTGAGGTCACAACCGACCATCTGCCCCATGACGATGCCATCCTTACGCGATTGTTCATCGAGGCATTGGAAGGGGTCGCCTTCGACTGGTACCACAACTTGCCGGACAACTGCATCAATTCCTTCGTTGGCTTCAAACATATGTTCCTGGAGAGGTTCTTCGAAGTAGGACAAGACGTGACGATGTCCACCCTCATGGACGTTGTTCAAGGAGAAAAGAAGCTGACAAGGAACTATATTGAACGGTTTTGCCAAACCACGATGAAGTTTCCTTCCAGTAACCCTGATTCCTCCTTAATTGAAATTTGCCAAAAGAGGTTGCTCCCCACAATCAGCTCTGGATGGGTGAAAGTCAGTTTAAGGACTGGAAGACGTTCATCATCAGTGCCACTAGCGTAAGTTGAAGAAAGCTCGCAAGCTGGGACTGCACATCTCGGAGGGAGAGGACAAGGGTAAATGCCCTAATGCCAACAACAACAATGGCAGTAATTCCTCCACAACCGAGACAACAAGGGCGAGCAGGCTATGGTGGCCGATACAGCCCTGAAACCCGAACCAAAGTCGGTAAAGAAGCAGTAGCCGCAGATGACTTACTCCTTTGAAGACAGCCATGTCAAGCCAATTCTTGACATGCTCATACAAGGAGACAGGATTCAGCTCCCTCCGTCGAGACGTGAGCCTCGGTCTGCAGAGATGGAAAGCCCAAGTACTGCCACTATCATCGCAATATCCACCATGCTACTCAGGACTGCTTCCAACTGAAGCGATACATCCAGCATCTCATCGATTCTAAAGCCCTGGCCATTGATATCGAAGAGGTGACCGTGGTAGCCAACATGGTGTCAGTACAGTTCGACAGCTTCCCTCCGACAAAGACTCAAGATGGAGTAGTACCCGTCCCAGGGCAAAGATGGAGGTCGCTAATCTTCTACCTCCCCGAGACCAGGCTGCTGGGTTGGTACCTCTCACCACATCACGAGGGGAGCTCATGTGGGTCCACCAGGACTTAGTATCAGAAGTAACCCGATCAGTATCACCCTCTACTGGCAGGAAGATGGGTGGAAAAGTTAAGTCCTGTCGTACAATTTTGGCCGATATCGAAGAAGCTACGGCTGTGGTTACCCGATCCGGTGCACAAACTCAACCTCCATCGGGTAACTCGGCTAAAGATCATCAGCCAACAGCTACAGATGCTCCGACGACCTTCTCAACCTTCGACGACCGACTCGCTTTGACAAGCTGCTCCGAAGAGAGGCGCCTCATGGGCTGGAGAGGCCCTACAACTTTGACATCTTGGCACAATTGGCCAACACACCGGCCAAGTTGTCATTATACGAGCTCTTGAGGCTCTCCAAAGATGTTCGTGTCACCCTGAGTGATGCACTTCAAAATGCTGATGCTTATCTGGCTCAAGTCAAGCTTACAGGGGAGAGCTCGCCAGTAGATCTCCAGGACAGTGCTTGTACCGGCGCAATACCCAATATCATGTTCACTCCGCAGGACATGCTTATCAAGACTAATTTGCACGATCGCCCTCTGTATTACACTGGATACATTGGCGACATCAAGATGGATCGGATGCATATTGACCCCGGTTCTTCCATAAGCATCATCCGGAAGAACCTGCTGCACCATCTCCGTATCCCAATGCATCGCCTGACGCCGACAAATACTGCCATCAACCGTTTCAATTCAGGCAGAAGCTATCCGATTGGGAAGATTTGTCTGAAATGCCAAATCGACGATCTTCAATCAGAAGTGACCTGTTATGTCATAGATGCGGACACTTCCTATAATATTCTCCTGGGGCATCCTTGGATACATAATTACATGATCATGCCTTCCATACTGCACCAGTGCTTCAAGTACGTCGACAAGTACGGCTTCGTGAGGACAAAATTTGCTGACATCGATCCCTTTAAAGGGGTCGAATCCTACTACTCCGACTCATGCTTGTACAAGAAGTCGAAAAGACACCTTGTCGAATGAGATACTCAAGCTCAAACTGAGGCGGCAATTAGATCGAAAGAACCTCTGACAATCCACCTTCAAGCTCGCAAACTTGGCAGAACTGTACCACTTACAGCCACTCTACGTAAGGATATAATCAGGCTCTCTGCACAAGAGGGGCAGATGATAATCCGACTGCCAAGGTCCGGCCAAGCGCCAAGACCCACAACAGAGCCACTGACAATCAGGCTGCCCAGAGCTAGCCAGTAACAAACAGAGGAGCTCAATCCCTCTGTCAAGCCGATGACGATTCGTCTTCCTAGAATGAATCGACAACCGAGCGCTAAGCCGGGGATTGCTAGCCAGCCAACAACTCTTCGCCCATCACCGAGCACCAAACTGGGGGTCGCTAGTACACCAACGACTCCATGTTCTGCTCCACCTGTGGAGCCCCTGATGATTAAGCTGCCTAAATGATCATTTCAGTCTTCATTGACACAGGGGGTGGATGAAGAAGAGTCAGAGCTGGCCAAGTATATGACTGCTCACACTGATGTTCCATCCGCAGATGATGTAATCCTACTCGAAAAGATACCTTACTTCATCAATAAAGGGCTATCTTTGAAAAACCTCGAGCTTAATAAGCTTTGTATAATGTATGCTATGGAACACGGTATAGGCACCTACCTACACACAGAGGTGACAAATGTCTAAACCGTAAACCAACTTACTCCAGTAGAAGACGCTAACCACATAGTCGAGGGAGAGGATCATCCAATCATCTTCGGCCGGAAGAATGATCCACAGCCCTTCAAGATAGAAGAAGTTGATCTCGAGCCCGACACGGGAGACTGCCACTTTATCTGTATAGTTTCGAATCCAAGTACCTCATGCAAAAATAGGGTTATAATCTGGAAACTACGCCAGGATTAAACTACGACACTGGACGGCGATTACCCTTATAATTGCCGGTCCCGGCTGGGAAACCACGGGATTACTACAACAAGACCAGATGTGGGCTAGGTTATGTTACACCTGCAATGACCCCTGAAAGCTCAGATGAGGAATGCGACTGGCATTCATACTCAACTGGATCACCAACTTTCGATTCGGATGTCAGCATCGGGGACGTATTCAGGCAAGTCTTGTCCGTCAATATGGCATTTGCCGACGCCTATGAAGAAGATGAAGACATTCCTGAACTTCTTGAGTTAGAGCCGTGGGCACAATAGCTAGATGCACAATGGAAGAATCAGTTCGAACAAAAAGAGCCTCCCAACGAAGATGAGGTTGTGCAAGTTGATCTCGGTGATGAGTTTTCTCCATAGATCTTCGTCAGCAAGAATCTTACAGACGAAGAGCGGGAATCGCTACTGCAATTCGTCAGAGAATACATCGACGTGTTCACCTGGAGCTACGAAGACATGCCAGGACTAAACCTCGAGGTTGCACTCCACAAGCTCAACATTCGTCCGGACGCAAAACCGGTCAAGCAACAGCAACGACGGTTCTGCCCCGACATCATGAATACCATTGAAGCTGAGGTCAACAAACTGATAGCTAGGGGCTTCATCCGCGAGGAACAACATCCAGACTGGGTAGCCAATATAGTACCAGTCCTCAAAAAGAATGGGAAAATTTGAATCTTCATCGACTTCCGGAACCTGAATGAGGCGTGTCCTAAGGATGAGTTCCCCTCCCTATCACAGACATCATGATCGACAACACCTGCGACTTCGAGCGTATGTCATTCATGGAAGGTTTCTCGGGGTACAACCAAATCAAGTTCCCTGATGACGAAAAGCATACATCATTCCAAACACCAATTGGCACATACTGCTACACAGTCATGCCTTCCGGGTTTAAAGAATGCTGACGCCACCTATCAAAGAGCTATGAGCATCATCTTTAGAGACCACTTACGCAGGACAGTAGAATACTATGTCGACGACATCGCCGTCAAGAGCCGCTCTAAGGAAGATCATCTGCATGATCTGAGGACAGTGTTCGACCTGATGCGAGCGCACAATTTGAAGATGAATCCCACAAAATCTTTCTTGGGCGTATCCAGCAGAAAGTTCTTGGGTTTCATCATTACTTTCCAGGGTATCCACATAGACCCCGAAAAGACGAAGGCAATCATGGAGATGGGTCCTCCAAAAAATCTCCGTGAACTCAGAAGTCTTCAAGGGAGGCTAGCTTACATCAAGAGGTTTATCTCTAACCTTTCTGGGCGATGTCAACCCTTCACGCACCTCATGAAGAAAGGCGTCTCCTTCGTATGGGATAAAGAATGCCAACGCGCTTTTGACGACCTCAAAGAATATTTGTCAAACCCTCCAGTCCTGGTAGCCCCGGTTGCTGGAAGGCCATTCCTGCTCTATGTGCGAGCGATGGAACATTCTCTCGGTGCTCTGCTAGCATAAAACAACGATGCAGGCCAAGAGCAAGCTATATACTACCTCAGTCGAAAGATGATGGGGCCAGAGTACAGATACATCACTACACCAAAATAGACAATCTGAAACATTAAGCTTTTCTTCTTTTAGAACGCTATATAAATGTTTCTAGGTGTTGGAACAAATTATAAACATTCCAAAAAAAATTAAATGTCCCTAAAATTATTTTATCTAAAAATAAATATTAATTATGTCTTGCGGAACACTCTTCAACCGTTTTAAATTGTGTCCGACACCACACACACTAGTCACGTGATGGTTAAGAAGTGTTCTACAGAATTTTCTCTCTTTCATCTATTCTGACATTCTCTTCCTCCCTTCTTTCTTTCGAGAGCCCGCACGAATTGCCGTAATCGCAATTTCCATTCAGTACTGGTGGTCTATCTGGTCAGTTATATTCTCTCTATCTCCCCTCTCACTCCCCTCTCTCTCCTTCTCTTCCTCTCCCTCCGTCCCCATGCCCCATGCCCTTTCTCTTTTTTCCTCTATACCCCCGCCCCATGCCCTTCTCTCTCCTTTCTTGTTCTAAAATGCTTATTGCTTTCCTGTAATGATTGATTAGGATTACGGTTAGGGTTTCATTGCATGATGATAGCTAGGGTTTCAATCACTTGGTCTGGTGGATTGTTCCTTTAAATTGAGGCTATAAATTTAGAATCTTGTTAAATCTTTCTTTTTGGATTAATGTGACTAATTCGTGTGAAATATGATTTCATGAGTCAATGTTTTAGTCTTTAGGTTGTTCATACTTTATTGTAGAGAAAGTGTTGTTGTTGTAGATTAAAGCAAAGAATAAAGCATTAGTATATTGTATATGTCATATATTTAAGTTTCTATTTTGTTGTGAATAAGCCAAAGCATCCTTAATCATGAAATTTAAATATTATTTGAAGTAATAGAAAATATGCAATTAGGAAGATTAAGTATAGATGATTTTGAATGGTCTCCATGTAGCACATAATCCATATTTGGTATCTTTATATGCGTTATAAATCTTTATTTGAAATTTGTTGCATGTTTCTTATTATATTTCTTCATTTTAGTTTAGGTACATTGTGGTTTCCATCGAAGTATAGTTGGAAGACTATTTTTTATCAAGGAGAATGCCAACAAAGAAAACTTTTTATGCCCAGAAACTCATAGAATAATATGTCTTGATTTATATATTATTTTTCTAACTAAATATTAACATTTCCTTTTTTGAGTTCTGTTCTGTTCTGATATAATGATCATGCATGTATCTGAATAACTAAATCTACGACACAATACCAACAAAAAAGTACATAATACTCAAATACTGGATACTAAAGAGGGTATATGAGTATCAAGTTCATTTATAGTTCCTCATTTTCCATAGAAATATTAAAATCTGATGATTTAGAAAGTTGTTCAGCTTTATATAGAAATTAATGTGCAGCACATAAATGGTTCGTCTTAGGAATGATAATGAAAGAATTTAAAAAAAGAAAAATAATAGTTTTAGAGGTGTCAATGACTAGGAGTTTTGATCTTTTTTCCAGCACTTTTATCTTTGCCTCCTGTAGAAAAGGCTGAGTCTCACACTCTGTTATTCCCTTGTTCTTCAGAGTCACTGATGGTATTATGAGCAAAGGTCATGGCATATAAATAGGAAATAATTTCTTCATCCGTCTGAATTCACCTTGTTTGCTCCACATGTGGAAGATGTTTAGGAGTTTGTCAATATAAAATATTTAGAGCAAACAAATCCATCATTAATAGCTATAATGGTTGTATAACTTTAGGTAAAAATAGTTCTATTTGCCTATTAAACTTTACAGACATACTATATTAGTGTTCCCTCAAATCAAAATAATGAATTGAGAGCGAAGAATGGCAATTGGCGAATCAGCATAGCATATTAGTAGGTATGGCAGACATGAGAACAGTCTATGTAGCTCATTGAGCATCAAACTAGGAACAGAAAATCAAGTTCAAAACGAAACCATTGTCAAAAATCAAGGTTCGCAGTATCGATAGGTATCGAACCATTCCTATGAGTATCGAGATCGATAATATCAGCTGTTTTGGATCGGAGTATCGGATCTTCTGGTATCGAAAAATTTATACATTGTTCATCAAGTTTGTGTCCATCTTCTATTATCTTTACATACCAGTCTTAATTATTAGGTAAAGTTTGAAGATTCTATCATACATCTCTCTCATACATTTCAAAATTGTTCATCTTATTTGCTTATTTGATGCATTTGACATTCAAAGTACATTTTTTTAGTCTTTTTTGTTGTTTTGTTATAGAACCCTTTCACCCCTTTAAAGCTTACCTACAGTCATCACAAAATTCTATATTTTTTGCTTTACAAACAGTTTAACATTGTATTCAAATTTCATGAAGTAGAACCAACATGCATTTAGAACAGACACAATGAACTTTGGAATTCTTGGCCCTATTTTCTTATGCATGCTCAATGCCAACCTTCAACCGCTACTATTGTGTGTCAAATATCAATACAAGAGAAAGAAGTTGACTTTTCTGGAACAAACTTCAACTGATTTAAGTGTCTCGAAAAAAGTAGGAAATTATGTTCTTTTTTGTTTCAACTATTTGTTTTAGCATTAACTCGTATGACTGAATACAAGAGTATTGCAGTCTAAGTTGGGATACTTCAATGAACGTGTTGTCCTTGTGTCACATACAACAAGAACCCAGGATACACCGACACCACAAGGATATATGTCTAACTTTTCCTTACATATACTAGAATTTGAAATACCGTTTTGAATTATCTGACACATAACAATGTTGTAAAGGAAGCTAAAAATCAAACTGCTAGTAAGAAGTTGAAATGAAGTTCCAAAGTTTTCCTTCCCATGGCTATTTTTATGATTAATTTCTTTCTTTTTAGGAAACAAATGGATGTTTCCTCCCCTCGGCTTTGAAGATATGTTTATTTCATTATTATTGTAGACAATTAATGCCATCGACTTGTTTTATGCTTTGGCAATTATCGAGTCTTTCCAAATAACTATAGTTTTAGAGAAAGTTCATGAAAAGAATACTTCCTACATCAAACATGTCAATTGAGATGATGAAAATGATAAACCATGATTATTATGTTGTAATAATGACAGTTCTTATTATGTTAGAAATTTTAATAGTTTAAGTTCCAATATTTTTCTTATAATGTTATGTAAACCAATAATCATTCCCTTTTTTTGTTGATACTGAAGGTTTTCTTGCTAAGCACAAGTCAGAATATATGGACAACAACTTTACTTAAGAAAATCTCGTATGACATGATAGAAACAAACCTCGAGAGAAAATTGACTTCAACCGACATGGAAAAGCAGTTGGAAAGAGAGCGCCCTACTTTATGCACGGTGTTGACGAGATTGTGAAGTCACATGCGTCCATCAAGTATACTGATTGGAGGTTGGTTCCTGATCAGCAGAAGGATGAAATTTGGAATTACATAGAGAGTGCCTCACTTTATGCACGGTGTTGACGAGATTATGAAGTCACATGCGTCCAACAAGTATACTTGAATCAAGGAATTCCTGAACAAGCAGAAATCTCGCCTGTGGCTCCCACACAAACTACTGGGCAAACAGTCCGGGCTCCACAACTAGCACCAATCCAGGCACCACATGCAGCACCTTCTACAGTACCTTTCAGGTCGGCCCAATTACTTAACTACTTGGTTTCCTTGTTGATGATGTGTACCACATCATAGAGTCTAATCTAATTAGTTATCTTTTGCCAGGGTCTACCCAGTGTAGGCTCCAACGCTGGTGCTGGCAATCTTGATTTTCTTCACAATAGCCCTCGGGTACTGTAAAATACAATTATCACTAGATGTGACAGACTTTGTCAATAATATCGTTCTTAATCTTATATTTTTTTCATTTTTACAGTTCCGAGCATTACAGGCAATGGTGCAGGCAAACTCTCAAATCTTACAGGTCTTGTTCTTTCTTGTATAGTAACTGAGACTCCTTTGATTTTGAAACTTCTTTCAAAGTTAAACTATTCTCTTCTTTTTCAGCCAATGCTTCAAGAACTGGGGAAATAATCCTCAGGTTATGAGGCTCATTCAGGAGCATCAGTCAGAATTTCTCCGTTTGATTAATGAACCAGCTGAAGGAGGAGAGAGGTTGGGACCTGCTTTATTGTTGTAGCTTTTGGGGTTTTGTGGTTTAAGTAATTATAATTGATGTTTATTTTGCCATTGCATTTGAAACAACAATCTATTAGGTCAGCTCGCAAGTGCTTTGCCACAAGCTCCGACTGTGACTCCTGATGAGCATGAAGCTATTGAAAGAGTGAGTTACCATTCTTAGTCCTGTTATTTTTAGCTTTATCATGTGAAAATAGTAGAATTTGAATAACATCTTTATTTATAGCACAACCATGAAAACATGATTTGAGTGATTTGACTAGACAAAGTACTTGTTTGCAAATAAGGTCGCTGAATGAACTTGAGCAACCTTCTTAATATAAATTTCTTCAGGTCTTTGGTTTAAATGGATAAAGACATTTCTTTCTACATTCAGCCTAGTTAATTGAAACATAATTACTTTTGTACCTTTTTGTTTGCTTAAAATCATCTGTTTACCACGATCATGAACAAAAACCTAGTTAACTGAAGAATTAATGCTCTTAAGTAGTTTTCTGTTTACATCATTGTTGTCCTTGTCAATTTAAAATTCCTACTTCTGATATGGATCACTGTTCTCAGTGTAAAATTTCATAAGCCCCTTTCAAAGAGGGATGTGGTGAAATGCCTTTCTAAATAGCATTAGTCTACATTTTTTTAGTAAAAGCATGAATGGATAATAGAGTGGAGGGCCTCCCTGAGCTAATGGATTTGTAACAAGACTATTGAATGTATTGTTTTTTCTTCTTTACATTGCATTGATGTGTGTCAATGTGATGCTAGATTGACTTTAACCTTCTCAAATAAAGAAAAGGTTCCTTCTATAACTAGAACACGGTTGAAGATACATTTTTTCACTTATAATCTCCTGTTGGGCCTGGATTTAAGCACCATCTTTTTGGATCTTCTTGGACACACATTCAGAAACCTTTGAACCTTAGCCTTCTACTTCAAGTTATATGTCCAGGCCTCCAAGTCATAACATACTATTATTGTTTTCCTTAGATATTAGTCACCCATTATTCATATTTAGAGTTAAAAACAATGACAAAGTTATGGATACATCGTCTTATGTTGATGCTGGAGATTATAAGTGAAAAAATGTGTTCAAAATTGAAGGGAGAACCATTCTAAAGTCCTATGTTACTGTAGAATACCTTCAAAATTGAAGGGAACTATTTATTAAGACTACCAAGCATTATTGGCAAAATGTCTGGCAACTAGGAAACATGTCCAGAAATGAGCATAGTTTACATTCTAAAATGTTCACACTAATGAGTATCAAAATGGAAATGCAATAAAAGACAGGTTAAGAAGCAAGTGTATTCATGGGAAGCTAGAGGTGGCTCCAAGGACAATAAGATTGGTTAATGGTTTGGACATGTGCAGTGAAGACACGTAGAAGCACCAATTAGGAGCATTAGAATCCTAAATGAAGGAGTTGTTTGTTTCTGTGATATTTTAGACTAAAATTGGAGCAATTTTTTTGTGTGGAACAAGTCCTTCGTCAAATACATGGATCAATAGTAAGTCCTTTTTTCTCTTCACTATGGTATTACAATATTTTTTCCCCAAAATAATATCTTTTTGATTAGATGCCTACTTTAATAACCAAAGCAGATATCAAAAAGGCAAAACATAGCGTAATAGTTAAGAGATCTACAACTCATAAAGTATTAAATGTAGATGTCAGTTCATATATTTTGATTCATATCCTAATTTGATCTAGCAATCGGAGACCAGGTACCTTCTCATATACTATTGATAGATAGCTAGACATATACATACCTTAACAACAGTCATGTGATTGGTGGTTACCATTCATGTTTTGTCACTGCATATGGTTGTAGCTGAGCCCATAGTCTCACAAGTTGCAAGGTGGCGGACAAGCGCCTTATCATTCATCATTTTTTATGGCAAAAGCAAGATTCAACGTCCCAGCTAAGGGCATCCCCTCAAGAACTGCAACCACAACTATTGTGACTGCAATTGCAAAATATTTCATCATCTCCTGACCAGTTCAAGTACAGACCCTCCCGATACTTACAGGTGATGAGGCCTTGAGCTAGAATACAGCAAAGAATAAACCTATTTTTCTAATAATAGTTGCAACTCCATTCAGCTTGACTTGTAATGGAGTTTTATCGTCACCACCTTCATGCACTTAATGTAGCCATCAGCTTACCCCCCATTGAGTTCTTATGCCTACAGTTGTTTCCAACATTCTACATGATACAAACAAACCATCGGCAGGTACTTGGTCTCTTATCTCAATGAAGAAAGCTTGGAGTAGGAGCATATAAGTTTCAATAAAAATCACACTCTTGAACTGGTAATGGGGATATGTTTCATACATGTTTAGAAGATGTTCATGTATGCCTGTGATAAAGTTTTCAAACCCATGCAGTATTACACTGTTTGGTAACCTCCTATGGGCCACAAGTCGGGAGACATTTCATTATCAGGTCTAAACTGCCTTCTTAGTTCATTACCCTGGTTTCAAGGAGACATTTTTAAGAAATCCTTCATTTTGTAGTTGACAAGAGGAAAACAACTCTTTGGGTACAACTCCCTTCTTCCTTGATTGGGACATCGTGTTCAGAAAACACAATTATAAATGTGTTGACTAACACATGCTACTTCATGGACCCATGGTTCCCATGTTTATGAATCACATTTCGACAAACCCGTACAATTGGTATTCTAGATTTGAAGAATAGCTTGGAGAAAGACGACGAAAGCTGAACTTATCATGAGATACAAAAGATCTGACAACTAGTGAGCGAATGTAACTCTATTAAATGGTCCTAATTACTAGCAGGACTTGTCGTTATGTCGTTAACCTATCCAGCATGCCTTCCTTTCTTAGATGGATAATATAATGTCTCATGTTGATAGCAGTATAAAGATAGAGTTGAGATCATGAAAGGTAAATGAATTTAAAAATTTCTGAATACTCAGTAATGGGCCAGAACCAGCTTGAATACCAATCTAGTTGAACTTAAGTTTAAATTATAGACATCTACACAAATGTGAGTTTCTAAGATTTGACGGTTGGAAAAATGCCTTAGACAAGGATAGGTTATGATTGGATAGAAAAACTTACAAGCTCTACTTCATTCTTTTATTATTGTGATATAATTTGATTAGTCCTTGACATACTTGTTTTGGCTCTATAAATTTTATTGAATTATTTTCTTTTGTTCTGAATAGGTTATTGAAAAAGTTTTCACTGAAGATTTGCCTTGATTTTTGGTGTGCACGAAGGAAGATCATTCTTGATGTTCAGAAATGCAACGCAAGCATTAGGCTATGTTTCAGATAATTTCAAAACAGATGCAACCGAAGAAAAGAAAAAAAAATTGGGAGCTGTCATTAACTGTATTTTATGCTCGAAAATTGATTGTTATTTTTGGTTTATGTCGCACTCTTATTTACTTTAGCATCGATGTTAATTTTGATTCAAGGTTATAAAACAACTTGTAGTTTCTTTTGAGATCAATGTATGCGATAGTGGCTTTTGTCTTGTATGTGTTTGAACGTGTACATCTACTATGCTCAATGTAAGCCAATGAGCTTCAACTTTCAACCCAATAATATGATGTAGTGTGGATCAAATGTTCAAATTGCTGCATGCTCAAATTGCTCAAATGTTCACTCATTGATTGTGTTGTTTAAGTTATTGTCTAATTTAGAATAGTAGAAAATGCTAATAGATGAAAGTATAATATATTGTGCCTATATTCTTGATACCATCATTTAATGTATTCAATTAGAATTTATTATATTTAATTGTGGTTCCAACTACAAATTGGAATCCAAAATGAAATTAAAATTAAATAGACACACGAATAAAGTGTTGTAAAACTAGCCATAAGAACAATGAAAAAGCGTGGCAAATTATATTTAGGGACGAGTCTAACGTGTTCCAAACTGGCATTTAGAAACATTTCATCGATTTTCCAAAAATAATTTAGAAACACAATACATATGTTCCAAAATCTATGTTTGGAACGTTGTATAACTGTTCCAAACCAAATTTAGGAACGTCGTCTAACTGTTCCAAATATTGCAACGCCACTTTTAGGAACGTTTATGATATGTTCCTAAAAATATTAGGAACATACAACGGTTGTTCCTAAAGGCCGTTTTTGGTGTAGTGACTGCCGTAGAGAAGGAGTGCCATGCTCTAGTATTCGTCATTCAGAAGACGCGACACTACGTCACGGGACAAACCATACATGTGATATCACGAGTCAACCCTCTCAGGGTCCTCATGACCAAACCAGGGGCACTCAGCTCTCGCCTTGCTACCTGGGCGATATTATTGTCTCCCTATCATATGATCTTCGTCCCACATAATGTTAAAGGTCAAGCTCTGGGAGACTTTTTAGCAGCCCATTCAGGCTCGAAGACAACCAGAATATATGAAGAGATACCAGACGAGGTCGCGAATTCAAATGTGGTCTCTCATGATGCCATCTGGCGAATGTTCTTCGACGATACTTCGAGAACCGGGCCCAAGGGCAATATCGTCGCTGGGGTCGGGATGGTGCAGATTTCTCCCTCCGGGTTGGTGATCAATCGGGCGTACTCCCGCACGGAGCCTTGCTCAAACAACGTGGTAGAGTACAATGACTTGGTTATCAGCCTCCGACTTGCAAAGGAACTGGGGGTAGAGCACCTTGAAGCATATGGTGACTCACAGCTAATCGTCAATCAGATTCGGGGTTCATACGAGGTTCGTCATGAAGACATGATCCCCTATCATCAAGTAGCGATCGACATCATCTCGTCCTTGGAAGGATTCTTCATAGAACACGTTCCCAGACTCCAGAATATTGAAGCCGATGCCCTAGCAGGCTTGGCCGCTTCCCTAGCAGTACCGAATCATGTTCATCATCTGGTTGACATAATAGGCCGTGAATTGGTCTGTCCTAAAAATAATGTTCAATGTGTTGAGAGTTACTCCACTCTGACAGTCGACGAAGCACCAGACTGGAGACAACCATTCATCGACTTTGTAGTCTACAACATCCTGCCAGAGAATCCGAAGGAAGCCACTTCTGTCAGAAGACGTTCCCTCAGATTCTTCTACGATACAGAGACGAAAATGCTGTATCGATGATCATACGATGGATTACTGCTTCGGTGTCTGTCAAATACAGAAGCCAAGGAAGCTGTACGTGAAGCCCACGACGGCGTCTGCGGGGCCCATCAGCCTGGCCCAAAATTGTAAGATCGCCTTTGCCGAATGGGCTATTACTGGCCCACAATGGTAGCAGATACAATAGACTATACAAGAAAGTGCAAAGCCTGTCAAGTTCATACAGATTTCATCCATCAACCATCTAAGTTTCTACATCCGACGGTGGCATCCAGGCCCTTCGAAGCATGGAGAATGGACATCATTGGTCCGATCACTCCACCTTCGTCCAGAGGATACTGCTTCATACTCGCAATCACAGATTACTTCTCCAAATGGGCGAAAGCTATTTCGCTTGTAGAAGTGAAGACATCAAACGTGATCAGCTTCCTCAAGCATTACGTGATCTACCGCTATGGACTGCCCCGAAGGATCATCCACGACAACGGTCCGCAGTTCGCAAGCCACGCCTTCTATCGATTCTGCGACAAATACCGAATCCAGAATATTGCTTCAACGTCGTACAATCCGGCAGCGAATGGGTTGGCAGAGGCATTCAATATAACTATAATCAAGATGCTCAAGAAGTTCGAGTCTTCCAACAAGCGCGACTGGAATGAGAAGCTTGGCGAATGCTTATGGGCATACCGTACTACAGTCTGGACGGCCACTGGGAACTCACCATTCTCCTTAGTATACGGGAGTGAGGCAGTTCTCCCATTGGAGACTTAAATCCCCTCACTCCGCGTTGCCCTTACCTATCGATTGACAACGGATGATAATTACCATCGCCGGTTATAAGAGTTGGAGGCTTCAGATGAGAAGCGCATGTTAGCTCAACAACGAATCGAGCTATACCAATCACGTATCTCGGGAGCTTTTAACAAGAAGGTTAAAATCAGAACATTCCAAGTGGGCGATCTCGTTCTGGCAGTTTGGAGGCCGATGGTTATGACTCATAAAACTGTCGGCAAATTCCAGCCAAAGTGGGAAGGCCCATTTATCATCGAGGCTGTATTCTCCAATGGAGCTTACCGCCTTACAAAACAAAACGGAGACTTGCTCATGTTGCCCATCAACGGCAAGTTCCTAAAGAAATATCATGTCTAAAATGACATCCTCCAAATCTCCCAGATTGTTGAGTTATGTACCCTTTGGTACCGCTGAACTTACACTCTGACTTCAAATCTCCCAGATTGTCGAGTTATGTACCCGCAGGTACCGCTGAACTTACACTCTGGTCACTCCAGATGAATCTATATCGCATCTTTTGGGTAGTAAGTCACGTATGATCATACCTCTGAACTTTCTTCCTAAAAAGAGCTCCTTTCTCATGATCCACTACCCGCACTTTCAGTGCATAAAAAGGGTAACAGATCCACAAATTTTTCGAAACAACCATGTCGATGTTACCTCAGAGTTGTTTCACTTCCATCAAAAACAAACCACCCCTCACGTAGAACTTTTACGTCCTCATTACCTCTGAGTTGTTCTATGTACCCTTCATGGAGCCCACTCCTGCCACGTCCTCATTACCTCTGAGTAGGAAGGCTCCATTGAAGAAACCCTCATATTTACCACGTCCTCATTACCTCTGAGTAAGTATGTCAGTTTTCTCTCGACTTATTATCTGTACGCCAAGGATAATAGGCCCACAAATGTCCTATATTGACCACAAATGTTGTACCAAGTTTCCTAGTACATGCGCCTCATTTCTCATCATGCCCCGGGAGCCAGCTGCTCCATGGCATTCTTTCTCCCGATACCAGGAACTTCCATGGCCACCTTACTGTGGAATTGTTCTAAGTATTCCTATCAAACTTGTTATCCGTACCTAAAACCAAGGTATACCAAGGGTAACAAGTCAACAAACAGTCCCCTAGTGGGGCAAATACCACAACACCTCAACCGCAATAAGCAATACAAATGAAGGGTAAAATAAAACATACTCTTTTATTTGAAAGTCAAAAGTACTACATGTTCTGGGACCACGTCCCTCTCAAAAAAGAAAAGAAAAAGAACATAAACAAAAGAAGGAAAAGGCCGACTATGGTTCGGCGATACATAATTCCATGAGACGGTCTCTCAGCAAGGCAGTCGACCGCTCAAAATGCTGCTTGGCCCGGCGCTCGGCCTCCTGAGTCAGCCGTTCCGCATCCTCTAGATGCGTATGAGCTCGTCAGCCATCCTCAAGCCTCTTCAGAGCACGCTCCAGGCCAGCAGAAGCTCGAGTGACCTAGTTGGCTTCCTGGATAATCAGCCCCTTATCCGTGCGGGTAGCCTCGAGCTCAGATTCCAAGAAAGCCAGTTTCCTCTGAAGCTCGAGGATCTGCTCTCTGGTATCAATTACCCCACGGGAGGCGGTTACTTCCTGAGCCATGCAATCCGCACTCCTGCGGCTCAACTGATCGTATTGCTGAGATAGGTCACCGAGGTCCGTCATTATAACCGGCTTAGACGCATCTCGTGCAGCCCTTACCTTCTTCAGGACAGTGGTGAGGAAGTCTCGCTCCTGATCTATCGCTGAAGACAGATCAACTTGTCGCAGTACTTGAAACTGGGCCATGAGCTGATCCGTCTCTAGCAATTTGTGCTCCAGAAGCGCAACTATCCCTGCCCCACCAGGGTGGGTTTTAAGAATTTTAATTTGGCCACGGGCGCATTGTCGGGCCAAGGCAAAGAGGGTCCCCAGCTCCACAGCAGCTTCGACCCCTCTCTTCAGGTGGCGGTAGAAACTGTCAACCACATCCTGTGACGCTTCATCCAGAACTTCCGTAGAGGACGACGTCAAAGGAAGTGTAGCTGGCAGTATCGAAGGAGACGCACCGGAACTTGCCACCCCTGCTACCCCTGCCACCAAGGAAACAAATTTTGAGCGAAAAGACGCGTGGATAGCAGCTAACTCCTCTTCCGCAGCCCGAAGAACCTGGATACTCGGCAGGGTGGAAAGGTCGACCCCCGAAGCCATATGAGCAGAGGAGGACGCAGGGACCATTGCACCCCGCCCCGGCTGTGCCGCCATCTGATCTCCCAAACTCGATCCAGCGGAAGGCCCCTCAATATAAGTCGGAAGGGTAGGAGGCACACTCCCTTCCATCGGATCCCCTCTGATAAAGTCTACCCTGACAATGTCCGTCATTGGTGGTGAAGGGGCAGGACCTGTATGTCCAGAGCAACCATCAATCATCCTAACCCGAAGGATATGATGATAGAGCAAATAGGCCTCCTCAGTAGTCAAGATTTGGCTTATCTTACCAGGGGAGGATTGTGGAGGCCGAGGTTCGCTCACAGCCGCCGTAGTCCCCTCACCAGCGACTTCCGAGCCGAATGCATCTGGTTCCTCCACCCCAGCCGCCACGGAAGGAGATACAACTGGATCGGCATCACCCGACTGAGATTCAACAGTCTCGAAGACCCGTTCAGCAGGGTCCACACCGCCTCAGGTTGAGACCTCAGCAATGGGAGGAACCTCAGCGTCACCGGAAGAACCCCGGCAGAAATGATCTCGGCACACATATCATTAATCAAAGTAGTTAAAGCAGGATCGACCACAGAGGCATCAGCCAGCTCCGGTGACTCTGCTTCTTCTGACACCTACAAAAGTAAAGGAAAATAAATAGATCATAGTTTAGGAGAATGGAGAGCTAAAAAAGAAGATAGTTGTAATTCAATTCACCTCCGGAACGGCGTCAACACCTTCGCCTCTTTCCTTAATGAGTAGCCTGCGAGACTTAACCGCAGCCTGTTTCACGAAGTAGGTTATGCCGCCAAAAGACTCACGCCTGTCTCGCTTGCGTTAAAGGCCAGGCGCAACAGGCGGCTGATCCGCCACCACCTCATCTGGCAAAACAGGCGGCTGATCCGCCACCACCTCTTCTGCAGGAGGGAGAGAGTTATCAGCATCATTCTCGTCATCCTCTTCGTCCGTATTGGTGGACTCCGAGTCTGTTATAGGAACCGTGTTTGCCCTCTTCTTTCTCGTCTTGGACCCCTTGGGCTTCTCCGCTAAGCCAATACCCACAATAAAGCTGGTACTCGGGTCAAAATTAACGGGAGGCTTGCTCGCCGTAACATGGTATAGGGCCGCCATATATAAAATCTCCCCTAGCGCCTCAGTATCAGGAACCGAGAAGTTTGGTTCGGGTATGAACCGCGTCATAATAATGCCAGGCCCTGATACCGTCGAGGACGCTACCAACAAAGCCCAGACAAGAGCTGGGACTGTCAAAGAGTAGCTGGCTATACCCGAACTGGCGGGAGAACCTGCTGGGCAAGTAGGGCTCCAGGTAGATGTTGTTGCGGTTACAGTATACTAGGTACGTCGGACGGATATTACGCAACCAAAGGAGCATCTTCTCAGGTAAGAGGTGAGGAGGTCCGGTACCATCAATATGTACGCCCCTTACTTCTTCATCGGTAAAACAAGGAACAAACACAAAAAAGTTGTATCTGTCCACTCTCGCCAGTGCCCTCCGACAGGCTGGCATAGTGCTGCACTCCCAGGACTGATGGTGATATTGGAAAATGAAAGCATCATCAGCCGTAATGTCCTCTTTTGCTCCAGGCCTTATCAAAGACCGACAGTACATCAACAGCCACCCCATCAGATAATGGTAGGACAGCTCTATGCGCTCAAAATCCATCGCCGTGTCACGGGCGATGACCTTGGACGAGAAGGCATGAAGGCCATGGTGTATGCTGCACACCATGGCCGAAAGAAGGGCCAGTTTGGCCCCGAAGACCAGCTTTACGGCAGAGAGGATAAAGTGGCGGCTGATCCTCTCAATGGAACCCGCCCCTCCTGAGACCACGTAGTACCGTAGCCACACCATCAGGAATCCTGCCAGGAGTGCCTTCTCTGACAGCCACTGAGTGCCATGATAAAAATAACTAAAGGAGTCAGTTTGACTCCCAAATGTGTCGCCCGTGGCCCTCGATCCCTTTGCAGTCGATGCCAGTTTTTTTACCTCCTCCTGGGTTTGAGGATCTCGGAAAGAAAACTGGCCTGAGGTGCCTAGTGTAAAAAGGTATGAGACCCAGGAGGTGGTGTGAGGAATGCTCCCTTTCGAGCTACCATCCTTCTTGATGGACGTCTGGTTACGGGTACTGTGGTGACATAACAATTCCCGGTATACGACAACAAAGCCCGGGAACTGCCGATCCAAATCCTCGAACTCTTCGTTCGTAGGGGTGTACACTTCAAAGACTTCTTCCCCACAGGATAGCTTGGAAATAACATACATCTCGTAGAGAGCGAGTCCCAGCTCCCCTCCAGGCGTGAAGAAGGTTCCCGTCTGCCGGTTGTACATCTCCAGGAGAGCCATGAACATCGGCTTATTTATGGGTAGACCATGACAGGTACCCCGAATGGCGTGGTAGAGGCCGATCTCACGCAGGGGAGTCTCATACTTCTGCAGAATCCATGTGGTCAAGTTGGCCCATGCAGGGATGGTGTTTATCCAGTTCAGCATGCCAACCGGCCGACGGGATAGGACCCCTTTCGAGCAAGCTGGTTCAAGAAGGTGTCAGCTTGAAAGAACGTAAAATTGGGACCCGGTATATTTATGAAGGCACCCGGGGCCAGTCCTATCACGTACCGGCTGACTGATTCCCATCCCTCATACGCTGACCCCAAATTCCTGTTGTAATAAATGTTACCCACAATCATCCCCGACTTACTTGGGGTCAAGGAGTCCACCATTTTTCTGTCTATCGGTAACATGTTGAACCATGATAGAGGAAAATGATGCTCCATCTGAGGGATATGGATCGCCATCCCGTCAAGAGTAAAGCTCCAACTCTCGGATATATCCAGCACTCGGGGGTTCTTCACAGTCAAGGCATCCCCAAAGAAGAATGCTGGCTTCAGGTATTTTCCCTCCAATTGTCTCGAGTTCATCATGGCACGGAGAAAGTAGAAGGGCTGGTTCCTGATAGCGTTCAGCCTCTCCATAGGCCCGTTTGTGGGAAGCTGGTTCGCCACATATTGGACTAAGTGGTCGAATCGCACACACACAGCAGATTCGGCCAAACCCACCATGGGTTCTTCCGCTGGATTGACTGGCAGATTCACTGAAAAAGGACAAAAAACAAAGTTAGAAGATGGCCAGGTGAAACCAACTTAGTGTTTCGGGGCTTATACGACTCTATATTGGAGGGGCCTTATGCGGACCAGTTCAAAGCGAGCTTATGCGGCTCGGTTCAGCGCGGCCTCATGCGGCCCAGTTCAGATGAGCTTATGCGGCTCGGCATAGCGCAGCCTCATGCGGCCCGGTTCAGATGAGCTTATGCGGTTCTGCTTAGCGGGGCCATATGCGGCCCAGTCCAGATTAGATTATGCGGTTCTGCTTAGCGGGGCCTTATGCGGCACAGTTCAAAGGGGGGCTTATGCGGTCCTGTTTGATGGGGTTTCATGTGGCTTAGTTCAGAGGGACTTATGTGGTTCTGTTCTACGGGTCCTTATGCGATTTAGTTTGCAAAGTGCTAATACGACCACAAGACGACCCTCATGCGGCTCGGACATGGGATGTACATACGGCACATACAGCACAGTATGCGGATTCATCAAAATGAACTTGAACAGTTCAATGAAGATGAAGAAGGCCCGCACATAAAACATGCGACATAGCCACGATGGTTAGGTTCTGAGTTCATGCAATTCCTCCCAAAATCCTTACCAGCAATGGTGGGGTGAACGTCAGGATGAACTTCAGGAGATTCATCAAACAGTCGACGTGGAAGCCACTCCCTTATCCTTCGTCGCAGCCTTAGAAGTCTTGGGGGCCATCGATGATCGAAGAAGAAGAAGAAGACGGCAGCTAGGGCAAGAAAAGCTTGAACTGGAGAAGAGAGTAAAGAGTCTCTCTCTAAAAAGTACTCTTATTTATAGGCGGACAGGGGGACACGTGGACCGATGAACGCTTCGGATTATGTGTTGCAAACAAAACCGACACTTGGGATTTTATCCCCTCTCATGCAGGAGATTCATCAAGGCAAAAATCCAAATATTTAATAAACCGACTCTTGGGATTCCCCCCCGAAAGACGGCTTTAAATCAAAATAAATCAAGAGCAATTAATGAGACGCCTACGTGGCAGAAAGGACAGTATGCGACCAGAGCGGTCCATGCAGCTAGAGAACTCCATGCGGCCAGAGCAGTCTATGCGACTAGGAAGTCTATGCGGCCAGAGCTGTCCATGCGGCTAAAGAACTCAATACGGCCAGAGCTGTCCATGCGGCTAGGAAGTCTATGCGGCCAGGTCAGTCCATGCGGCATGAAGAGATTACATGGACATGCTTCTTATTCAAAGTATTTTAATTTTTATAAATTCAAAACTTTGAAGGGGGTCTTGTAGAAGCATGGAAAAGAACAGGAAAGTCCATGCGGCTCAAAAGTCCTTTAGAGCTTCATGCGGCTCAAAAGTCCCCAACATCTCCATATGGCTTGGGAAAAGCTATGTGGCCCTATACGGTTCAAAAGTAGGCTTCTACAGCTTGCCAGAGTAGCTGGCTCTTTAAATGCTCTGACGGCAGCTCTGACATAAAGATTTGACAGCTCTGACATAAAGGTTAAATGATGACTCTGACATAATGACGTGCTCCTAGAGAGATGAGAAAAATCTTTATAGCTGGCATAATCCACCAAATTCTAAAGCTCTTTATGCGGATCGCTTCAAGGTCTTCCATGCGGCTCTGACACGTGGCCACCCTTATGCGGTTCGGTTGGAGGACACCCCCATACGGCTGCTACTTTCATGCGGCTCGGATCATAGAGACCACCCTCATGTGGCTCAGATTTTAAGAGGCCACACCTATGCGGCTCTGACACGTGGCCACCCTTATGCGGTTCAGTTGGAGGCCACCCCCATGCGGCTGCTACTCCCATGCAGCTCGGATCATGGGGCCACCCTCATGTGGCTCAGATTTTGAAGGCCACACCCATACGACTGCCACCCTCATGCGGCTCAAATTTTGGAGGTCACACCCATATGGCTGCCACCCTCATGCAGCTCAGATTGTGGGGGGTCACCCTTATACGACTCAATTACCAGACTGCACGTATGTGGCTTTGTCAGGACACCCTGTCCATGCGGCTCGCAGTTGGGACACGTGGCAGAAGATCAGTTAAGACTTATTCCCCCGTGTTCATACGAATCGCAGCATAATGATGGTTAGACATGTGGCACAAGATCAACCAAGACTTGTCCACTCGGATTTATTGCTATTAACAAATCATAACAACCAGATTTATTGTAATCATCATAATTATCCGGACCAATTTCTAACAAATTATGCAGATTTGTTGCAATCAATATAAAAAAAAGATCAAGGCAAATCTTAACCGCCCACTTTTCAAGGAGCAATCATTGCAAACCCTACTTATCACACCCCACTCCTATAAATAGCAAGGTGCCATTCCCTTGCAAAAGAGAGAAGGGGACACACAGAGAGAGCGACGGTGCACAGAAGAATCTTCCCACACATCTCGAGAGCATTTCTTTATCAGAGCCAAGGCTACGTCCGATTGTCCAAAGAGTAAGGCAGAGTTAATAGCACTCTCCCGAGCGTCTACCGTCACCCCCAGAAAAAACTAAACAATTATACTTAGATTACTGTACCTAGGCTTTCATGCCTAGGCTTTCTTTGTACGAGCGAGTTTGTGTTGTGAAGTAAAAGTCCAGTCCTCCCATAAAACTGTTCTGTTCTTTTACAATCAATGGCAAACAATTCTTATCCTCGAAAACCAAGATGATTGTTCATTTATTCAAATTTCTCCTCCTCGAAAACTGAGGTGACTATTCATTCATTTATTTCTTCCCCCTAAAAAGAGTCTGACTGTTCATCCATTCATTCATCAGTCTTGGCATTTATTGTCTTTTATTTACTTTCTCGTAAATAAAACCATAGATGATAAATTCTCACATCTAAAACAAACAAAAAAGAATTCACGTCCTTCACACCTCTGAATTCTAATTATCTACGTCAGTGATTTGTCACGTCCATATCACCTCTGACAAAGTTGTCTATTAAAATAACAATATTTCAAGCATTATATTTTGCCATGTCCACATTACCTCTGAGCAGATATAATAAATATTGTTATTTTCTAATCAAGAAGTATATCACGTACAGTACCTCTGAATATATTTTCTATTCTATTACTTATATCTATAACAAGATATGCAACAAGTAATAAAACCACAAAAAAAGAAGTTTCTCATTTTATTTCTATTCAAAAAGAAACATCATAAAAAAACAAGTTTTGATCATTTCTACTCTGAAGAGTAAGTGATAAGTTCTACAATCCGCTTCTTCAAAGTTTGGGCTCTTTCATTGCAAGAATCTAGCACCCGTTGCCTAGCTTCAACCCTTCCTGACTCGGGAACAAATGGGTGTAGAACAGCAGTTTGACGTGCTAGTTCCTCATTCAGTTGTTGTTCAAATTCATTGTTCTGGTGCTTTAAGGCATCTAATTGGTTAACTGCAGCTTGATGTAGCTGAGTTTCTTGATCTATACCAAGTCTGATGGCTTTAAGCTCTTCTTGGAGATGGGCAATTTCAGCCTCTAGATCAGAAGCTTTCTTCTCTTCTTCTGAAGACTTAGCCTTATGACTCTCAGCAATAGAAGCTGCATCAGCAATTTGGATGTCCAGTTGAGAAGACTGTCGAGTAAAAGCCAGTAAAAATGCTTCAAAATTAGCTTTACTAGTTTCTGCTTCTCGAGCCATAGCCTCATATTCTGCATTTACTAGCTGTTTGACATCTCCTCTTTTAAGATCCTTATAAGCTTTAGTAGATCCCTCCAGCTCATCCAAAATATGTTCCAAGAAGGTAGCCTGAGCCCCGTCTTCTTGGCTGCGGATGCCTCCGCTTAAAAATAAAGAGGGAGTTCTGATTGTGCTAAATGGAACATCCTCTCTCTCCATTACTCGATGGACTAAAGGCTCCAGAGATGTAAAGAAGACTTTAGTGAAGGAGGCCACCACGAACTTATTAGTTGCTACAGCACCTGGGGTGGCTACCACTTATGCTGGAGTCTTTACAGTTTTAACAAGTGGAGGCATTTCGTCTTGAGCACTGATGTGAGAAGAGCTCCCTTCTCCTGCTATATTTTCGAAAGGTCCTTCTGCAATTTACATATGTCATTTGTTTGAGCAATATACAATGATGAAGGAACTATTATAAATAGATCTTGTTTAGAAATTTACCTGAGCTGGGCATAGCATGGGGAGTCTCAAGAGGTTTGGATGTTTTCGGCTGAAGCTTTGACATGGTGTCTGCAGACATCGTAGCTTGACTACTCCCAGCCCCTGATTCAGTCTGAAGTGGCATAGTGATTAGAGTTTGATCTGCTACCACTCCAGAAGTCTCAAGTTTTTCAGAAATTTTGGGTTCATCGATTTTGGGACTGGTATGTCCGTCATCGATAACCAAATTTTTCTCATCCTCAACAATTGATTGATCTTTATTAGCTGGGAGTTCCTGAGGTGATGGCACATCCACTAAAGTTTGTCCCTCTTTAGTGGTGTTATTCCAGTCGTCACCAAAAGAGTCATCACCGTAATCACAATCGGCTAAAGCTTCAATCATTTCCTCTTCAGAATGAGTAGGATCTTGCGCCTTCGGAGAATTTCTCATTTCTTCTTGTGGTAGCAAATCCTGCTCTGGAGAGATAGTCACTGGAGTCATGGGGGTTGGTGAAGGGACCGTTATCCCCACCGCAGCAAGTACGATGGTAGGAATACGTACCACCAATGCTTCTGATCTCGAGGCTTCTACGGTGGTGGTAGAAGGCTGGACGTCCGCTGAAGTAGCCACTGTAAATAAAGAAATCAATTGAATGTACATATTTGAGAGAAAAAAATATATATTGGGGTATATCTAAATCTTGATATTACCTTACTAAGATGGTACACCATCAGCAGTTACCAATTTTCTCTTGACCTTTCTGCGTGGTGATGCAACCGGTTCTTCAGCAGCTTCGATGCGATCATCCTCCAGATCGATCAAGGTGGTAGACGTTCCTCCTTCTGTAACCCTTCCTTGCTTCTCATTAGAAGGAGTGGTTTCCTTCTCTCCTGAGGAAGTACTGAGGAGCATCTGTTTCGACTGAGAATGTGTTGTTCTTGTAGTCGTTGGTTCATTTATAACTAAAGACGTCCTCTTCTTCTTCTCTGAAGCCCTCGGTGAAGCATGTCTACTATCTAGTTGAGGGAGGATTGTAGTCTCCTTAGCTTTTCTTTTCTTCAACCCCTTGGTAGGGGATTTCTCTTTCCGTACTTTTAAAGATACATCCAGAGGATCTTGAACTCCATCTGGATAATTCTTTAAAATGGAAGCCTCCGGTGATGGATCTGCATGATCTCTATCCTCTGCATCCCGAAAAGAGTGAGCAGTATGTTTTCCCAATTTGGATCTCTTTTCACTTGTAAAGCTATGTACGGGATGGAAGCTTTTAGTGAATGTATTTGCTGAAGTATAGAAGTTTGCGTATGTATATAACATACGCGAGCCTTGCTGAAATTGAAGGGCATAGAAAATATAGCTTTCGTACCCCTAGTATTGTAATATCTCCAAGCCCTATCCCCATCGATCAGAAAACCTTTGGCCTGTAGGCAGGTAGCGGCGTTACCCACATGAAGCTGATCATAACCAAACTGTCGTATAAATCGACTCAGCAAGTACGGCTCCAAATAGCATTCTTCCTCGAATCGATAGACCAAATAAAATGGATGGATAATCTACAACCATAAAAAGATGGGTGGAGGCATAGTCTTGTATCCGTGAGGAGGCGAAACACATTAAAATCTCCATCCAGATCCACGATTCAATGTCAATCATTACTCTGAAAGAGCAGTGTATTGCCAATGAGCGCTGGAGTAGCATCTGATGAAATCTCCGCTGAGAATTTCCATATTAGGGTTCATCAAACAGGGATGGTGTAAGGCATCCAAACAAATAGGTGTAAGGCATCTCGGTGTGAAAAAAGTCTTACCTTGCCGCCTTATCATGGAGCATAGTCTGTAGAAAAGAACGCAACCCTGCGTTCAAGCGGCAAGTCATTGCTGATATAAGTCCATCTTATATCCAAAAATAAGATATACCGTAGCAAACATAACGCCCCGATGGAATCTGTCAACAGCACTGGCTCCTGGAGCTATGAAGCGTCGTAGCCAAAAAGAGAGAAAGCCTGCTAGTTGGGCCTCTTTAGACATAGGTCTGTAACCTTGTCTAAGATAACTCTAGAGGGTGTCGCCAGCCTTGAATGGATACAAGTCTTCATCCAGTCTGATATCTCCATGGTTTTGTTGCTCCATCAAATATTTCATGTCGCTCTGACTGAAGGGTTCAAAGAAACGAGGGACACAGACTTAACTCTCAAGTGGTTTGTCCTCCCATACATGACCCAGGAAAAGGTACGGCATCTACTTGGTTGTATAACAAATACCTGCAGTAGCACTTTTGTAGAAGAGCGAGCAGATTTATAGTGACACAATAGCTCTTGGAAGATGGCGATCATCTGAGGATTCTCTTCCGCCATAGCATCCAACTCTTCATTTGTGGGCACATACTTTTCGTAAGGATTATCGCCCGTCGGAAGATGAGAGAGATATTTTATCTCATGGTGTGCAAATCCTATTTCTCCATGGGAGGTCATGAAAGTTCCAGTACTTTTATTATATCTCTCTACTAAAGCCAGGAACATATAAGCGTTCTAGCGAATACCGTATACTGTAGTCCAGATGGCATTGTAAAGATCAAAATCGAGGAGCCTGTCCTTGAACTGATCCAAAATCCAGATAGATAAGCTACTCCAACGCTTCATATCTGGATTAACCAGACCTGTCATACGTATGCTGCGGTCTGGATATCTTCCTTCAGCCTTTGCAAATGTATTTGCAAATATGGGTATTCTGACTAGAAGAAGCAGAGAGGAATCCTTAGGAGGAAGATAGCTTGGCTTCAAACCACTCAAGTGGATGTTGTACTTCTTAGAAGTACTGTAAAAGAGGTTCTTGTGCTGCCGACCCATTCTATAACATATTTTTTTGACTCTTGCCTGCTGGATTGGAGTCAGATCCCATGACATTCTTCTAGGATAGCTTGCAAATTCATATTGAGATAAAGCCATAAACCTCGATATTTCTATGAGGTATATGACTTTTTCTCCACATTTGAATATTCTCTCATATTTTTTTGTCTTGGGCAGGGAAGTTTTCTTGATGGCATCCCCGAATAGGAAGGCAGGTTTCTTGTGGATCACACTATCCAGACTTTCTAGAGGTTCCATGTTCATTAAGCTCAGCAGGGTTTGGTTTTCTTGGTCCATATGGATGGTCTTTCGTGCTTCAGGACCATCGTACAGAGGGAATGTAACATGAGATAAATTCTCCTTGTACTCCGGGACATTAAATGCTGAAGCAAATCTTTCAGAATTAGGGTCTTCCCTGAGATCAACTGCAAAGAAATACATAAACAAAGGTTAGAAGCAACAAGATTGTGCAACTTTATAAAGAGCAAACAATTAAGTTGTGCAACATCCTAGGTTTTGCAATAATTAAGTTGCGTAACATCCAGATTTGTGCGACATTCTGGGTTGCGCAACATTTTAGGTTGCGTAACATCCTAGGTTGTGCAACAATTAAGTTGCAAAACATCCTGAGTTGCGCGACATCCTGGGTTGCGCAACAATTAAGTTGCACAACATTCTGAGTTGTGCGACAACCTGAGTTGCACGACATACTGTGTTGCACGAAACTTAAGTTACATAACATCTCAGATTGCACTACATACTGGATTATGCCACAACTTAGTTGCACAATATTCTTGATTGCGTAACAACTGAGTTGCACAACAGCATGCGCAACACGGTTCGTAAGAACGAACAGTGCTCAAATAAAGCAACTACACCCTAAGAAGGGGTGGCACAGAGTTTGTGATGCGCTAAATACTCCGAGAAGAGGGGCGCAAGTCAATTAAAGATTAAGTCATCCTCCATAGGTCAAATTTGTTCATTCTTGGTCACCTTCCAGAGCTGGGTTTGTCGTCTCTCGTCGAGAATAGGGTGGCGCGTACTGTGACACGTGGGTCAACGAAGCATGGGTTGAAGCTTCGGCAACGCTCTTTCCTTTGTCAGCGGCAGTCTTCTTGGGGGATATGTCGTCGAGGAGATGGTCGGAGAAGAGGGTTGCAAGAGTTCAAAGTATTCTCTCAGAAAATTAAAGTAAAAGTAAAGAGTTACAGTCGGTTAAACAAGAGTTATTTATAGCCTAAAGACAGAATCCTAATAGCCACCCTTAGTTGCGCATAAAAATTGCAACAGATCGAAATAGACTGCGAGATAGGCGTAACGTGACTCAGTAATTATCATGATTCAAAGTATTTCAAAATTTTGTAACATTTTAAATTCAAAACTTTGAAGGGGGTCATGTAGAGCCTTAAAATCAAGTTGTGCCATGTTTTTACTACTCAGCAATCAAGTTGCACCCAAGAAATCAAGTTGTACCACTGTTATGAAGCCCAAAGATCAAACTGCACCACTGTTCAGGTTGTGCCATATATCAGACTGCACCTAATCATATTGTACCTAAGCCTACATGGCGCCTGACAATAATTGCCATCATTAACTGACAGCACTGACAACTGACAGTACGATAAACGAAGAAAATCTTTTCGAATCTTGTAAAGCGTGGCACTCAAGACAATTTGATGACAGCTGTTCTGTGCACTCTGTGAGTTGCGCCTAGGCGCAATCTGAACAAATTCTCCTCACACATTCAAATGCTACCACGTGCCTATGCATTGAGTTGCGCCTAGGCACAACCCAATCATGTGCAGTTTGACTCGTTGACTGAAGCTCGCACAACTTAATAAAGTTGAGACAACTTATGTTCTAAAGCAGGATACGTGGCGCACATGCCACTAATTTTTCAAAATGTGTCCACTACTCTGTACATGACCATGCACATTTTAGTCATATGATGCCACGCATCTAAATACAGTTAGTACACGTTCGAGTAACTGAATGAAAGTTGGCGTAACTTGAAGTTGGCACAACCCAAAGTCGCGCAGTTCAACCTCGCACACATCAGAATAACTGCTAAAACAGTTATTTTCAGAACTCTATAAATAGTGTTTCCAATCATTGTCAAGGGAGGAGAGATCAAGAGTTCTTACAAAAGAGCTACTGTATTCTCCAGAGGCTTTAGTCTTCAAGTTCACATAGTCCAAGGGATAAAGCAATCGTCTTCTGATCGGATTCCTAAAGTTGTACTTCCCCAGAATTTATTGTACTTTGTACGATTCTTTTTTAAGTTTGGAATAAACTTTTTATTTTTACAAACAGAGAAGCAATGTATAATAACATAACTTGATTGGATCCTTGTGTATTGATTGGGGACGGGAGAGTATAAATAGTCTTGTGGACAATTCTAAAGTAGTGTAGTCATGTACAAACTTTTATGTTTATTATCAAGCCGTTCACATGTCTATCTTGTACTCTAAATCATTAGTTCATCGTTAGTTCTCTACCTATAGCAGATATTTATATTACAATCATCTCTTTTACATCTTGTAATTCCTACAGTCATTTATGTATCTTGCTCTTCTGCATGTTTATATTTTCTAACACATTATGAACTGTATGAGATATACTGTGCTTGCTCCTGTCCTGACTGGACCTGTTGAAAATATTACAATGGACAAGGATGAGGCGTGTTGTACTACCTACTACGGGACATCATTAGAGGACACCTGTGACTTGGACCTCCAGCAGGATCCATTACCTGCTGAAGACACCCCTATAGTTTAGCTATCTTATTTTAGTCGTATCTCATCTGGATATTTGTATTTGAGATTTTTTGATGACGTGGATTTGTGGAGTTGTTAGATGTTTATCTTAGACACTTTGGATTCTCTCTCTTATTGTATTTTATCTGTGGATTCTGTTGATATTACTATCTATCTTATCGTACATCTTTCTTAGCTATGATTGAGATTTGTACTTTATATTGTTCCTCCATTCGGAGAGTGTAACTGTGTAATGTACCTGAAACTGTTAGATGCAGGCGACCTAGGACATCGTTATACCGCCGATACTACGGCATAGGCTGGACGTACCACTTCTCGTGCCCCTACACCGGGTGCGGGTCATGACACATTTTTAGTGGTGGCCCATGCAGGTCAAGAGTCGCATTATTGCGATATCGTAGTAGCGCAATGACTTAGTTATACTGCTATGAGCCTGCGAAAGAATATAGGAAGTAAGGTGTTAGAATGAGAGGATACTCAACCACAGTTAGAAATCCTTGAGAGATTCGTGGGACGACCCTTGAGAATTTTATTTAAACTTCAATTTGAAATCCCTTCCTTTGTTTTGTTCACCTTACTCCTTGTTATTGAATTTGATTTTTGATGGATCATTGTTGATTTTGATTTTCCTATCGAGATAAATTTTATGGCCTGAGTTACGATATTTTCTGATAACATATGTTGATGGGAATAACAGGGATGGTAAAACATCTACTTGATTATGGAACCTGGAGTTTATCACAGCCATATTAGCCGGCATGGCAGAAACGCTGAGACCTGACTTCGGATGTACATATCTTGGTTATGAGATTTGGAATTTCTCGCAGCTATACTAGTCAGCATAGCGAGAATTCTAGACGGCATAATTATAGAGGTGCATACCCCAGTTATGGAATCTATCGTTTATCGCAGCCTTGCTTACTGGCATGGCAAGTATTCTGTGTAACATGATTTTGGACAGACGCATATGATTATCAGATTATATCTTGAGAAGATTTTTAAACATATCATCTCTATCGTACCCTTCTGTTGTTATAAAATTGTATTCCATCATCAAATAACTTAAGAGTGGGGATATTTTAGCTTTTGGTAGAGCTTATTCATATGTAGTTCTTTTATAGTGTAATGATATGATGACTTGTAGAGTGTCTGTACCCTAGAGATGATAGTCAGCATTGGTATTAAAATAGTAACCCATTGTAGATGATTCCTTTGTTATTTATAATACCTACCAGTTTTTATATAGGATGTTAGTCTGCCTTATAGCCTTGATGATTTATTATTTTCCTTATCCTTTCCAGTAGGGCACCCATGACCAGAGCCTGTCCTTGAGTGTAGCTGTAGCTTCGCCCGAGACTGAGAGTCTTCCTTTGCTTCCAATAGTGGTACCCCATACCATATTCTCGGGAGGGTTGTTTCCTGATGGAGCTCAGATATTCGGACTTCTCCGGGATGTGTTAGAGACACAGAGAATTCAAGCTGAGATCTTGAGGGAGCAGTATCCAATTCCACCTAGAGCCTCAGAAGTACCCAAATTTCCAGCCTAGATCTTAGCATATCTTTTGAGATAATTGATACACCCCACATTGCTTGTATGTTTTGATACCTTGTGATTGTTTTGTGCTGTAGTATGACTAGAATGGCTGGATGGGAACCCTAGAGAAAGTATTCTAGGTAGACGAATATTCTTTCTGTGACTTTGATTTCTGGAACGTCAGATATGTAAATCTTTGGAAACTTCTTTAATAAGTTTATAGTAGACAAGATTATCTTCACTTTGATATATCATGTCCCACTCAAACTTGTTCCGTTGTACTACTTTTGCATCGCAGCTTTCGGTCCAATTTAGGCCATTTGACCCTTTCCACTATAATTATGATTATCATATGCACATTGTCATGACTTCTAATTTAGGAGCACAACATTAGTTATTTTCTCAAAACCAATTTCATATGAATGACCTATACATGACACACTACACCCATGATCTTCGTGTACTACTCGGACACGCCATCTTGTGCTTCATCATTATCACACGACTTTTCTGACACAAGACCCCATCTTGATTTACCCCACAGAGTCGCTTTTATTTCCGACTCGAATTGGGGACACCTTTTCGACCCAAACATGCCGACACAAATTTAGAATATGACCTATTTTAAGCCTACTACCCATATTTTACTTGTTGACCTTGTGTGCTGCTAGGTAGAAGCTTCGACCTTGATTGTTGGGGGTTTGACCTACAAGGAGTACGACCACTCTTAATTCGAGGACAAAATTCTTCTAAGGAGGGTAGACGTGTAACACCCGCTTTTCTAAAATGAGGGTATTTTTAAACTTTTTTGAGATTAATTATTTTAGTTATTATTTAATGGATTAAATAATATTAGTGATATAAGTTGGTAAATTTATTGATTTTTTTATTATTTTAATTAATGTATTGTGTTAGTATTAATAGTTAATGGAACCTTAGAACCACATTGTCTAGAGACTAACCAAGACTATACAAACATGGTTAGTGAGTTTAGTCATGTCAGTTTGGCTTTAATTATTCTAGAATATCATATAGAGGCCAAAAATTGACTTAGTAAGTTAGGATGGACCCCTTCCTTAGAACTTGCCATAACAACATAGAGGAGATCCTTGGACATTTCCCATGGACCCAAAACCCTAGTGGACACCCTATGGCCGACCAACATAGCCTCCCCTCCCTATTTATATCATTACTTCACCATCTTCCTCCTTCCATTCTATTTTGAACCCTAATTTTAGGAGTTTCCCCCAAATGGCTCCTACCACCATTTCTCATCCAAATTCCTCCAAACAAGTTGCAATCTATTTCCCTTAGAGAAAAGAAGCCTCTATTTGCTAGGAGGGAGCCTATTGGGACAATTTGGCCATTGGAAGTGAAGGAGATCTAGATCTAGAAGTTGTGCCTTGAGAATCCATCTCTCAAGTGGTAAGAGCCTCTAAACATCTTCAAATTTCCCATTCCTTGTTGTAGATGCATTCATTTTGGGTCCCCATGGCATTAGGAAGAATTTGGGTCAATCTCGGATCCATTTGAGGTGTGTATCACGAGAGTATCGGATACGCACGTCAAGTGCTTGGTGAAATGTCTCTTAGGGTTTTTATTGATTAATTTTTGAATATAATTATACAATATTATAGTAAATAGGTTGTGTTTAATGTGTGCAGTTTTCTATAGGATTTGGTGATAGTTGGATGTGGGATTTTGGCCTAGGGGAGGCTCGGCCTGTGACTGTTTACTGGATTGTATGTTACTTCCACTTCATGTTCTGTGCAGATCTTGGTTTTAGGTTTGTGCATGTTGTCCTCATATCCTAACACCCATGTTATCATCCCTACTGCCTATTGTATGCCCCATTACTCTCATATTGCTCAGTCGATCCCCACACATTGTTCACTGCATATGAGCTGCATTAGGAATGATCAGGTTGAACCTGGTTTAGTATCCTTTATGTTCAGACCCAATGGCTTAGCCATTCTTCTTCATTGACTTGCATTCTCTATAGCAGTACTTAATATCCTGCATATAGGATCCAGTTGTGCCTTATTTTTGCATCTATCTATCTGCCCTAAACTGTCATGTCCTGCATCTTGAATTGTACTGCATTCATTAATCACTGTATAACACTTGTATAGCATGCACTTAGATGGACCCTTAGCATCTCATAATTATTCATTTGCAGTCATAAGATTGGCTATAGGCTATGTTCAGATCACCATATCCTTGAGTATTATTACTTTTTCCTTACTCCTCCTTTAAGTCTGTCCATTGCCTCATATTTGTATAGACCAGTAAAGAGGAAGGATTAGGGACTCGAGAAGGACTCTTTAACTCCATTTTGTTTAGACCACTAGTGTTGACCTTGCTTTTGGACAAGTGTGGAATTTCAACTCTTGTTCAGTCCATGCCAAATCGGTTGTTTTGTCCCTATCTTCACTAAGTACCAGCCTTCCATTCCAGGTTTAAGTCAGCTATTGTACAAGTCATTTACTTTCACATCTAACTCCCTTCTTTATTCCAAATTGTCCAGACCATTATAGCTATTGATGTTCTCTCTTTTTGAATGAATGTTGCAGTCCTTAACTATAGGATCAATTCAGAGACCCCTTGTTCTGTCCATACATCATATAAATCATATTGTCTAGTTTGCAAATCATGTTCAGACTGTGGACAAGGGATTTTCCTTGAGGGTTTACTGTTATAGTTT
>JANAVB010032974.1:50000-97785 GCA_029216955.1 Iris pallida
TGTACTCTCATGTTTACTAAGCCCTCATGTATAAACTTACACTAATTTATGATCCCCCATGTGAAGTAATGTATAATTACATAACTTGTTGGATCCTTGTGTATTGATTGGGGACGGGAGATTATAAATAGTCATGTGGACAATTCCAAAGTAGTGTAGTCATGTACAAACTTTTATGTTTATTATCAAGCCGTTTATATGTCTATCTTTTAATCTAAATCACTAGTTCACTATTAGTTCTCTACCTATAGTAGATATTTATATTACAGTCATCTTTTTTACATCTTGTAATTCCTACAGTCATTTATGTATCTTACTCTTCTGCATGTTTATATTTTCTAGCATATTATGAACTACGTGAGATGTACTATGCTCGCTCCTGTCCTGACTGGACCTGTTGAAAATATTGCAGAGAACGAGGATGAGGTGTGTTGTACTACCTACTACGGGACAGCATTAGAGGACACCTGTGACTTGGACCTCCAGTAGGATCCATTACCTGCTGACGACACCCCCATAGTTTAGATATCTTATTTCAGTCGTATCTCATCTGGATATTTGTATTTGTGATTTTTTGATGACGTGGATTTGTGGCGTTGTTAGATGTTTATCTTAGACACTTTGGATTCTCTCTTTCATTGGATTTCATCTATAGATTCTGTTGATATTCCTATCTATCTTATCGTACATCTTCCTTAGCTGTGATTGAGATTTGTACTTTATATTGTTCCTCCATTCGGAGAGTATAACTGTGCAATGTACCTTAAACTGTTAGATGCATGTGACCTAGGACAGCATTCTACCGTCGACACTGCGGCGTAGGCTAGATGTACCCACTTCTTGTACCCCTATACTGGTTGCGGGTCGTAACACCATAGCAAGAAAAGAATCAAGCAGATACGAGAAGTCCCACAAAGGAAGCTCATCTTCAAGGAAATATGCCAACACTAGCATATGGTGTGAAAGTGATGCTAGCGACTCCGACAACGACAAAGAGTGCAAGCATAATGCAAATGTTTGCCTCATAGCAAATGAGGTAACAGATGATGTCCCTATGAAGGCTCTTTCTTACAATGACTTAGAAAATGCTATTCTTGAATTACACGATGAACACAAGGTCATAAGAGGCAAGTATAAGAAATCTCTCAAAGAGATTGAAGCTCACAAACAAGAAATAGAAAGACTCTTTAACTCTATTCTTGATATAAAAAGGAATTCTCCTTTGTCTGACACTAATGAGATAGAGTCTTTACGACTAACTCTACACGTGTCCTAAGATGTCATCAAGAAAAGGGACACCAAAATTCAGTCTCTCAAAGAAGCATACGAATTTGCTATACACAAGACTCTTGCTGCTAACCAAAGAGAGTATGCTACCTCTATTAAGTATAATGACCTTCTTGCAAATGGCAAGGAACATGTTGTCACGACCCGGACCCAAATTGTTGGGTCAAATCGGATCATGTCCAGCCTGCACCGTTGTGAGACGGCGACAGTAAGCTATATCCATATGTAGGTAATCACAACCACACAATCTATTTTGTCACAACATCTGAATTTCGAATATTTAAAATAAACTTTGTCGAACCAAAATACAACTGGATTAAAATAAAATTGTCTTTTTTTCAACATCAAACTAAAAGAAAATCATCCTCTAGAGAGTAGGCTCATCATCCACAGAATCATCGTCCTCCAAATGGGACTCCGGCAGAACATCTGGATAAAGTACCGGGTCGTAGTAGCTATTTATCAATAGCTCAGCTTCATCAAAGGAACCTATTGGGGGTGGGGGATCCAGTCAGGAAAGGAGCAAAGTACAATTATGAAAATTTAACAATTTTACTAATAATTAGAAATTTGCAGTTTAAACAGTTGAAATACTTGAACAATATTTTCCAGAAATTTTTCACAATTAAAAACAATCTGATTTGAGTATGTAATGCTTATGACCGACTTGGGTTGTACAATAGTATCCTAGTGATACGATACGGCTTATCCCCGTGTGTAAGAGGGGTAAGCTCGCACAATCAATATGCAATATGAGGGGTATTGGTCATAATACACTACACTACTCCCCCAATCCCACAATCAATAACAATCAATACTCTAGTAGAGAGTTCCGTGTAGCAATGTGGTTTAATCTTGCAATATTACCATTATTAACTAAATTGAAAAATAAACACAATCGTACTTGCCTTTGTTTATAACTGGATTTTGAAGGGTCGGTTCCGGGAAAGGAAATCAGACTCGTCCTTGAAATCCTACATTGGAGTTCTGTCTTAGAACCAAAATTGAACCAGGTCTAGGTGTGCTAGTTACAATCTCTAAAATTTGATCCTAGTCAAATTTTATGTTGTTATAAACAAAACACGTTTATCGATGCGATTCAAGTTATTAATTTAACGAGGGAAAATCAAGTTAACATTTTTATTGAAAACTTCGCAATTTTCAATTATTTGGCAAAACTTCGTATTTTGTAATATATATAAAAAATTAGTTATTTTTCTTTTAATGAGAAATCTTGAAAATTTTCTAGGTTACAAACTTGAAATCTTATTATTTTTAAAGCGAGAAAACTCTTATTAATTTTTCTATAAAAATAAATATTTAGTTTACCGTTTACGCGTTACCTACAAATCAACAATCCAGAAAATAAAATGAAAAACTACTTACTATTACAATTCCATAGAAAATAGAAAAAAAAAACTTGGACTTGTGTCCTTACAAATTTTTTTTACATAAATTAACTAAATTTAAAGGTGAGCTCTGAGTGCCGCGAACGGTCCAACAGTAGGCCGAAGCCCTGCACCAAAATACTAACAGCGGTAATCCATTCAAAAAATAATAATAAATTAAAGAAAAGTATTAAAATGCGTCTCAGACTTGGTCATAAAATCTCAGGTTGAATTCTAGCTTATGCCTCAACGTCCGGAATGACCGGTTTTATTTGCATTTAGCTAGGATTTGAAAATAATTTTATTCAAGACTTTAAAAATATATTTCCGAAAATTTGGGCAGCACTTCCTCTATAATTGGGACAACCCAATCCTGGGAAAATACAACCAAAATATTCCAAACGCCAATACATAACCAAAATCCTTTTCAAAGCCATTTATATATATATAAGATGAATTAACAGAGCTTAAATCCCGAATCCGAGAATCCAAACTCCAAATCTATCGAACTCAAAATCGAAAGCAAGTCCGACTATTCCATATCGAAATTGGAATAATCAGAACCACATCCGAAAAAACCAGAACACTAAACATCACAGCATGAATTCTGAAATAACCGAAGAATCCAAAATGAATTTCGGGAACCAAAAGCTACAGAACTACGTATGGAACATCCTGAACTCTACAAGAAATTTCGAGAACCACAGAACTAACAAATAACAGAATCCTAAAACCACAGATTCATTCCGAAGGGAATTCGAAAAATCTGAATCCACGAATCGGAGACCATGTCATCATTGACACAATATGAGGGACATGGGGACATGGAAGATACCTGGGGTGCTCGGCTAGAGCTCTCAGATGAAAAAGAGGAGAAAACGGAAACCCGCGGATCTCGAAAAAATCCAGAACACGAGGACAGCGAAACGTGCCTCGGAAAACACAGATCTGGACAGCAAATCCGGGCACGGGAACGGCAGCACGCACAGGAGGTACGCACGGCAGCGGCGAAAGGCGCCGGGGGCTGACCTGGGCGGTCAGCTGCGGTGTGCGGCAGCGGGAAAAGGCGACGGTAAGCTCGAGAAATCCGCACAGAACACCGGACAGGGAGGCGCTGGCCGGGGTCGGCCGAGAGGGGCTCGGGCAACGCTGGAGGTGGCATCGGGACGCGCGCCCAGGGGTTCGCCGATAGGGCACGGTCGGGTCGGGCTTGTAGGTTGGGGAAAGAGGGTTTTAGGTGTGATGAATGAAGTATGGTGGAGAGGAAAGGGTTTTATAGGGAAAGATGGGGGTTTCGGAAGATGAACGGAAGAGTCGGGGTGGCGGCGGACGTTCGAAAAGGGGAAGGGGCTCGACCATGTGCGTTTGGGAAAGAAGTTTTGTTCCAGAACGAGAGAGAGAGTGTTAAGAGTAAGTTAATAAAAGTTAAATGAGTTTATATAATGAAAGTTTAATAACAATTTTGTTTTAAAGAAAATAAAAGTATTTTCTTTAACTAAAGAATATGATATACATAAATACCAAAAATTGTTTCGGGAAAACCTAAATTGAGTTTTCCGAAATGGATTCAAGATGGGTTTAGGAAGGGTTAGGCCCAACACAAAAATTCCAGGAATAATAATTTTTTTAAAAAAAATATGATTTTTCCTAAATTAACATTTAATAATGATTATAATAATAATTAGCTACTAAAATTTACAGGTTTGACCAAAAATAATAATTTTAATCTAATTAAAATAAAAATATAACCCTAAATTAATTAATTAAAAATTTACGGGTTTCACAACCTTCCCTCCTTAGGAAATTTCGTCCTCGAAATTAAAGGATAGGGTTATGAATTACCTCAGGTCTCAAATAGATACGGATACTGCTCCCGCATCTCATCTTCCCGCTCCCAGGTAGACTCGCTTGGGGAATTGTGTTACCACATAACTCTGACTATGGGCGTCACAGAGTTCCTGGTCTCTTCTCACCTCTATCTAGAATCGCCACCGGCTTTTCTGGTACTGTGAGGCTGGGTCCATTCTCCATCTCTGAATGGTCCAAGATGTGGCTCGGATCTGGGATGTAGCTTCTGAGCTGTGAAACGTGGAAGACATTGTGCACGCCTTCAAGATTAGCTGGTAGAGCTAATCGGTACGCTACTTCTCCAATTCGGCTCAAAACTTCGAATGGGCCGATGTACCTGGGGCTCAACTTTTCTGCTCTGCCGAATCTGATAGTTCGTCTGGTAGGGAAGATCTTCACGAACACATTGTTTCCTTCTTCGAACTCTAATGGTCGACGACTGCTATCAAACCAATGTTTCTGTCTATCATGTAAAACCCCTAAATTTCTACTATATTTTTATTATTAAATTTGGTACTGATTAATTTTTTTTATTATTTGTATTGTACGTCGCGTAATCGTATTGTACGTTGTGCGCAAACAACATATTTCGTAATTGCTCGTCGAGTATGAATATGGACGAGCGTACATATTTTTAGAAAAATATTCTAATTTTAATTTTTATAGTTCAAAATAATTTTAATAAATACTTAGCTGTCATGCAAGAATTGCTATTTTGTTCTTTTCATTTTAAAGGCCTTCAATTACTAATAATAAATAATATTTTTATTGTATACTAGAAAATATATTTATGTAAATATTATTTGTGCATACATATATCATAATTATTTATTACCTTATTTTTAAATAAATAGTGTAATTTTTGAAATTATTATTACTAGCATTTTTGGAAAACATATTTCTGAAATATTTGTGACAATTTAAATTTTGATTTGATTCCATGGATACATTTAAATAGTAAACTAATATCTATATTTGAAATTGATTTGATTTTAAACCAAAAGAATTTAATTAGATTTAAATTGGATTTGTATTTGGATTTGGATTTAAATTGATTTAAATTAAATTACGAATTATCTATTTTTGGGTTTAAACTATTCCTAGTTCTTATCTAAATTGGGAATTCCCACATTCTATAAATAGGCAGGTACTCATCCAAGTATTTATACTCTCCAAATTCCTACAAAATCAACCGTGAGTGCATCGTGTCCATGATCGTGTCCGTGTCCCATCTACTACTTATCTTTCTTTACATATACATAAAATCTCCGTGTCCGACAACCCCGGACACCAATCCATCCCGTGTCTCGCAGAACACTTCTTCCAGCCCCTCCTCGGTCGTATCGGACAATCCCGACACGATGCTACCCTAAACCCGCAAATACAGACCCAAAAATCCTAAGACCTATGACCTCCCCTCTCGACCACGACTACCATCATCCCCATCTCCCCGACACCCCGTCTGCATTTCCAACCTCTCTCCCAGCCTCCTAGACTCTCGGCTTCCCGTCCACCAAACACCACCGTCACTGCCAGAATAACCATCGCCTCCACCATCGACAACATTGACCGACAACACCACCGCGGCCACTGCCGCGGCAGCCCAGCCACCACCATCAGTAACACCACCACCACCGTCGGCATCCCGCCAACCAAACCACCACCGAGCAAAAAAGGAAAAGGAAAAGAAGCCAAAAAACCCTAAATAAAACACACGCACACACCCCTCACCTCTGCAGACCGCCGCTCCGCCAGAGCCCCGACGAACCCGCTTCCGTCGACCGCTCCGCCGAGATCCCTCTCTGAGCCGCACGTGCACCGCTCTTGCCGCGCGCCTCCGACCACCGAGCCCCGACGAGATATCCGCCAGCCCCTTCTTCCGTCCGGCCGGACCACCAAACCCCCTCCTCCTCCACCGCAGCTATCTCCTCTCCGCCTCGCTTCCTTTAACCCCGCGCATGTGCCCTAGCCGCCGTCACCCTGACCTCCGCCCCCGTCGCCGTGCGGCGCTCACCAGCTGCCGCCGCCGCACAAACCCTTCCGCACCCGTCCCGGCAACCGTGCCCTCCGTCGCGTGCGCCGAGGCCGAGCACCGCATCCCCCACTCATCCTTCCTCCTCTCCCGAGTCCCCGGTCGGCGGCGCCACCGCCATCCGCGCCGCCCAAGCTCCGCCTTCCTCTCTACTCGTCCGCCCCCCTTTCTCCTTTTCCTCTGCCGGCTACTGCGATCCATCGTCGCCTACGCCACTTCACACCGCCACCGAACACCGCCCGTCCGCTCCTCTCTCGCTCTCCCCGCTCCTATCTCACTGCTCCCTGACCTTCTCTTTCTTATTAGTTTATTTTTCCTTTTTAACACTGTTCTCTCGAAAGAGAAGAACAGTTGTGGTTGGTTTGAACAGCTGTGGTTGGTTTGAACAGCTGTGGTTTGTTTGGTTTTTTTTTTGTATTTTTGTATTTTTATGTTATTCTATTCTTCTTCTTTTTGTTCTAATTGTGTGAATACTGTAGCCTTGTTGTTTTATTGTATGGAGGGCATACTTTTGGATATTATCATTATTATTATTACCATCATTATATTATTATTATTATTATTATTATTATGATTATTATTATTATTATTATTATTATTATTATTATTATTATTGTTAGTTCTAAAATCTAGGGTTCAAATTTTGCCTAACTGTATAATAATTTGTGTATAGACTATTTATATTATTAGTATGAATAATGGTTGTAAATAATTTCATTAGTATTATTGTAGAAAGTTGCTGTGTTTTCATTTCACTACTTCAACTACTATTATTATTATACTTTTGGTAACTAAGATTATGTTATTATTAATTTCTATAAATAACTAATTTTTTGCTTAATTGGGTATAATAATCTTTTCAAATTATTTTGTAAAATATAGGTATATAGTTATATAAATACTATATTTTGGCTTATATTTCAAAATATGGTTTTAAATTTTTTTTCTAGATTATTAATGTTCATTTAAAAGTATTTTGATCCGTGAAAATATAGTTTTCAAATTATAACACAATTTTTCTAATATTTTCAAAAGATTTGTCTAAATTGTTTCACCAATAAAAATATAGTTTTCTGCCTACAATTTCAATTTTGACAACTTAGTTTTGTCAAAAACGATTTTTGACTTTAAGTATTTCTTTTAGACTCAAACTAGTTTTCGATTATTATAAATATTTTCTAAAACTCGTATATATAATATTTATCCATTAATTCTTTGATTTTCCCCTATCCGTAACCAGTCCTATTATTTCTATTCCTTCGCCCATTTCGAGACTACCTTATGTCCACCCTAACCAAGTTGACCCTTCTGGACCCAATGAAACAGTTCGTGCCACCATCCGAGGTCTCCATGTATAGTTGTTGTACCGAAGTCGCAGTTTGTACCACCTTGATCATCGCAGCACACCAGGCGTACTACCAGGCAATACACCTTGCCATTTGCTGTTTAATTATGGTAGCTCATATTTCATACATTATTTATTTTCTTTATGCAAAATAAACTGTAATACATAGCATAACCTGTTAGAACTTACTGTTCATTTATATTTCCTGCTATGTATTATTTTTACACATTAAACCTAGATTTAAGGGACAACCTTTGTGTGTTGCATTCATGGCCTTGACACGTTGTATACGAAGTTGTGTGTCGCATGTAGAACACGAAAGTGCGTGATTGGCTGGCCACCAGTACGTACAAGCCGTGCGATAGGAATAACCGCTAATAGAGGTTGCATGCTAGTTTGACTTAGCGGTTATAGAGTTAGCATTGGGCGGAAAGAACATGATTGGAAGTTGACTACCACCCTATCTATCGTAGATTCGCTCGCTACTGAGGAACGATAGGTAGACTATATGCTATAGACTCGCTCGGTACTGAGGAATAGTATATGGTGTTGTGACTCGCTACTGAGGTACTGCATTGGTATTTTTTTGACTTGACCGGGTAGTCATACGACCATGAATTGTTCTTAAAACTGCATTCACTTAGAACGGTTAGGCTACCTTATCCGTTAGGTACGAGTACCTTCGGTTTGGGTACTTGTATCTGACCGTGGCTTGGAACAATAATTTGTCGCGGATTAGTTCGTCACATCTTGTCCTTGTTTGGTTGTAGGTATGACATACTACTTCGATGAGAAGGTATTGAACCTTATTGGGGTCAGGATACCATATTGGATTCTTAGCATGGAAAGATACGTCGCCGTGAATTAGTTTACCATCTCCTCTCCTTGTTTGGTTGGGGGAATGGTACGCTCGTTCAATAGGTGTGTATTGGACCATGTTATAAATTCAATTAACTTATTTATTTGAGCAATATTTATTTAGTTTATATTGCATGATATTATGTGTCTTGTTACGTCCCTCTGAGGACCTGGTTATCTCTCCAGGTGTGTGCTTTTGTCTTTCGCAGGTGCTCTAGCTCTAGCCGTGATCCGCTCTATTTCTTCGAAGATGATTGTACTTGGATCGTCTTTGCTTCGCTCGTCAAATTCATATCTTTTCTTATGTATTTTTTTTCTTATTTTGTTGGTAATGGATTTGTCTCCGCCCAACATATTGTATCGAGACAAATCATTCTCATTATATGATAACTTTTATTCATTTATTTCTGTGTGGATGAGATTAGTTATGGTTCTACTGTATTTTACAGCTTATGTATTTATACAAGATTTTCATATATTGGAGTGTACTTCGTATGAATACCGCTGGCATGGATACGTACCTAGTCCTACGTATTTTGGGACTGGGGCGTTACATATCCTGAGCAATCCTGAGCTTGTCTCTAATCACCTTTACTTTCTCTGTTGCATCGGTCACCATCTCAGGTCCAAGCAGTACTCTTTCTCCTACGTTGTCCCAAGCAAGTGGAGTGCGGCAACGACGTCCATAGAGTGCCTCGAACGGTGTCATACCGATGCTGGTTTGGTAGTTGTTGTTGTAGAAAAACTCTACCAAGTGCAAGTGGTCTTCCTAAGATCCTCCAAATTCCAAGATGCAAGATCTCAGCATGTCTTCTAGCGTCCGGATAGTTCTCTCCGATTTTCCGTCAGTTTGGGGATGATAGGCGATGCTGAACTTCAGTTGTGTTCCCAAACTGTCATGCAAACTCTTCCAAAAGTGAGAGGTAAATCTAGTATCTCTGTCAGATACGATACTTATCGGAACTCCATGAATCCGGTAGATATGCTGCATGTACAGTGCTGCCAACTTCTCGGTAGATAGACCAACCTTGAAGGGGATAAAGTGAGCTGACTTTGTCAGTCGGTCCACAATAGCCCAAATGGCATCCTTCCCTCCTTGGGATCGAGGCAGTCCTGACACAAAGTCCATCGTTATGTGTTTCCATTTCCACTCCGGGATGTCTAGTGGCTGCAACAATCTTGCGGGTCTCTGCCTGCTAGCTTTCACTAGTTGACAAATCAAGCATCTAGCTACAAATCTGGATACGTCCTTCTTCATTCCGTACCACCATACAACAGTACGCATATCCCGATACATTTTATTAGCTCCTGGATGTATGGAATACTGCGACTGGTGCGCTTCTTGCATCAACTCATTCCTCAGTTCGTCGGTTGGTACGCAAAGCCTCGTACCATGCCTCAATGCTCCATCGCTGGCGATTGAGAATCTTTCAAGTGTTCCTGCTAGCACTTGATCTCTGAGTTTGCAAAGAGTCTCGTCTTAAAATTGTGTCTCCTTGACTTTGTCCATCAGACTTGACTTGCAGCTACATCATTGATGATTCAACTCCTGGTACAATAGCTTCTCTTTTCAGTTTCTTCATTTCCTCTTCAGGCAGTACAATCTTCAGTCCAAGATTCTCTATGTCCTCGAACAAATGCCGCTCCTTGGTCAAAAACATCGCCATCGGGTATCGACTAAGTGCATCTGCAACCACATTAGCCTTACCCGGATGATACTGCAAGTCGATGTCGAAATCTTTTATCAGCTCCAGCCATCTCCTCTGTCGCATGTTCAGCTCCTTCTGAGTGAAAATATATTTAAGACTTTTGTGGTCTGTAAATATTTCCACTCTCTCTCCATAGAGGTAATGCTTCCACAGCTTCAAAGAAAATATTACCGTTGCGAGCTCCAAATCATGTGTGGGATAGTTCTTCTCATGAGTCCGTAATTGCCTAGATGCGTAAACAATTACTTTCCCGTGTTGTTGAAGAACACAACCCAATCCTTTACCAGAAGCATCACTGTAGATTGAGAAACCGTCGGTACCTGCGGGTAGCGCAAGTATAGGTGCCGTTGTAAGTCTCTTCTTCAGTTCCTCAAATGCTGCCTGGCAAGCTTCAGTCCACACAAATTCTTCGTTCTTCCTTATGAGCTTCGTCATTGGCTCAGCAATCCTGGCAAAATCCTTCACAAACTTTCGATAGTAGCCAGCTAAGCCCAAGAAACTTCTGATTTCAGTAACTGAACTTGGTGTACTCCACTTCTCAATAGCAGCTATCTTCTTTGGATCTACCAAAATTCCTTCTCCTGTGACAACATAGCCCAAAAAATCCACCTTGTCTAAGAAGAATTCATATTTACATAGCTTACCGTAGAGCTTCTCCTTCCTTAGAGTTCCCAGAACTTTCTTCAGGTGCTCTTCATGCTCTTCTTCATTCTTCGAGTAGATCAGAATGTCGTCGATGAAGACAACAACAAACTGATCCAGATATTCATGGAAAACCTTGTTCATAAGGCTCATGAATACTGCAGGGACATTCGTCAATCCAAACGGCATAACCAAAAATTCATACTGACCATATTTGGTGTTGAATGCCGTCTTTGGAATATCCTCCTTCCTGACCTTAATCTGATGGTAGCCAGATCGAAGGTCTATCTTCGAGAACACCTTAGCTCCACTGAGTTGATCAAACAGGTCATCAATTCGGGGCAGAGGGTAATTGTTCTTGATGGTAATGTTGTTCAGCGCCCGGTAGTCGATGTACATCCGCACAGTCCCGTCCTTCTTGGGTACAAATAAGACAGGTGCTCCCCAGGGTGAAGCTCCGTCCCTGATAAATCCAAGGGCCTTCAGCTCATTGATCTGGTCCTTCATTTCCTTGGCCTCCTTAGGGTTGACTCTGTAGCATCCCCGAGAAATAGGGGCAGAGCCGGGAAGTAGATCGATGGTGAATTCTATATCTCGATCTGGGGGTAATCCTGGAAGGCTATTAGGGAAGGCATCCATGAATTCTGCTATGATAGGGTGAGGAGGTCGAGGTTCTTCGGTGATAGAGGAGTAAGTAATACCCTCAATATCTTCCGGAGCTCGAGAGATTTCAAACTCCGGCTCTCCAAGTGGGCTGAAGACTACACATCCTCTGTGACAATCTATCAGCGCATGCTGCTTACTTAACCAGTCCATTCCTAGGACTATATTATAGTAAGGTAAGGGCATCACCAGTAAGGGTGCTAAGAAGTTGTGTCCAGATATTATTATAGGACAGTTACAGGTCTCAATGATGGGTATGGGTCTACCACCAGTCATAACTCTCCATATCTTCTTGCTAAATCCCATAACTAGGTGGTGTGCAGAGATGAATTTTGTTGATATGAAACTATGTGATGCACCCGAATCAAATAGTGCTAAAGCAGGATGTGAATGCACATAAATGAAACCTGCGATGACATCAGTAGTGGGTTTCTGCTCTGGCTCTTGTTCATCTGCTGTTAGGGCAAAAGCTCGCCCAGTCTTCTGTTGGTGATGCCCAAACTGTTGTTGCTGAGTGGGTAGGGGAGCTTTCTGCGATGTTGTTCCAGTCCGGTTGAATGCCGTGGGGCAGTCCTTCACTTGGTGGGTGGCAGACCCACAAACTAGGCAGTGTCCTAGCCTCTTCCTGCAGATGTTCGACTGATGTCCTGGACTCTTGCAGAAATCACAGACAGGAATCTGCTTCTGAGGTGCTCTGTCATTGGTCCTCGTCTGATGGTGCTGCTGCTGGTGGTGAGAAGGCCTGTTATTATTGTTGTGGTTGGGCCTCTTCTGGTTATTCTGGAAGTTGCTAGTTCCAGAATACTCCCTCTTTGAGCGAGCATGCTGACTCTTCTCTATATCCTGAGCTCGTATTAAGATCCTCTCATACGTCTTGGCGCCGCCTGCGATCACGGGAGTGCGAATCTCTTCCCTCAGTCCATACCTGAATCTTTCAGCACGATCGGCGGGTCAGCAACCAAATTCTTGGCAAAGCGACTAAGTTGACCAAACTCGGCTGCATATTCTCCAACAGTCATGTTTCCTTGTTTCAGATTCTGGAACTGTCTTTCCATCTCCCGCAATTCTGATGTTGGAAAGAACTTTCTGCGGAACAACCTCTTGAAGGTTGTAGCTTCCCTTCCCGAAAATTTAGAAATATTTTATTATTATTTATTTTATTATCAAATATTATAGAGGTGTTTATTACATAATATTATTAATATTACTTGTTATATTATTTTTAGAGAATAAATGTTTTAATATGTATACATATTCATATTTATGCGAATCGACCATACGCTAGAAATGGGTAATATCGATGTTATTTAGATTTATGGAGATTGCTATATAGGTACATATATGAATATATGTGTGTATTAGTATATATATATATATATATATATATATATATATATAAAATAAAAAAAATATATATATATATATATATATATATATATATATATTTTTTTTTTTTTAAATATATATATATATATATATATATATATATATATATATATATATATATATATATAATATATATATATATATATATATATATATATATATATATATATATATATATATATATATATATACGTGCGTATGTGTGTGTGTGTATATATATATATATATATATATATATATATATGTATTGATAATGTTATATGTATTAATATTGGTATATTGATATAGGTAGATATGTATATTAATATTGATAGGTTATATATATATATATTGGTAAATATATATATATATATATATATATATATATATATATATATATATATATATATATATATAGAGTTAATGATAAAGAAGAAGAAATAAAAAGTAGAATAGAAAATAGAAAAGAAATAATAAAAAGAAAAAAAATAAGAAGCAGGCCCACAGCCCCCTTGGCCCATTCAGCCCGAGCCCAGCAAAACCCTTCCCGCGCCTATAACAATCGAGGTCGAACACAGTAAACACGTTATATGTCGAGAGAACAGAGGAGTATTTGATCGAAACCCTAAAACCTTCGACGCGCCACCCTTCCCCAACCTCTGGGCGGCCACCCGCTGCCGTCGTCGCCACCGCGTGCGGCCGAAGGCGGCCAGGGAGGTGCGTGCTCGTGCGGAGGGCGCAGAAAACAACAGCAGCTTCAGTCCAAACACCAATGTTTGAGGCCGCGGTTCTCCCTCCTCGGTCGACGAAATGTTATCCCGATTGCTCAGGTATGACCCCAACAAGACCATCTTCAAACCCCAACAGTTATTTTCTGTTACAAACGTGCAATCGACCCAGGAAATCGACGTGAAGTCGATAGAAAATTAGTCCAAAACTGGACACATAATACAGTCCAATCACCCAAGTTTGACGATCGATTCTGATCGATCTAGTACCATATTGGAAAAACTATTTGAAGACACTTTTAGACAATATATAGGGCTTCATAATTCTTTTTGTAGATTCGGAAATCATCAACCAAGCATCGAAAAATCGATCCCCAAAGTTTCCCAAAAACCTATTTTAAAAACTAGAAAAACTCATCCACACGACGTGCGTCCCGCTATTCCGGGCGACGTGGTCGCGCACCGTAAGCATCGATTGGTGTGTAATGGCTTCGTGGACGTGTGGGCTTTGGCGGAATTCAAATTGGTCGCGTGTGCGCGACGAATTTGCCGCATATCTGACGGAATCGCCCTGTATCCGTGCAATGCAAATTCAGTCATAACTTTGTACACGTTCGTCAGATCGAGACAAAACTTACGCCAACAGGACCGTATCATTTTTCTAGTCTTATATGCCAAGTTTGGTCCAATTATGAGACAGTTGAATCGTACGTCTTTTTGTGGGCCCCACGGTCCCACTCAATGGGCGATTTTATGCACGGCCCGTCGGAATCCAACTCTGGACATACGGTTGGGTTCATATCGAAAAACTGGATCTGTAGACATATAGTTTGACGACTTTAGAGACCGTTGACTCTGGCACGCTTTTCGGTGCAAAGCGGGTTCAACGGCGGACATCGTTTTTGCCCAAAATTATTGTTTTGCCCCTGTGTCCAGAATTGGACTTAAGGATAGGCAATCCTAGCAAATTTGACTATTCTGAGAACATTGGTACTGTTTATTTCAGCATATGGAGACTTCTGCATGTGTTGACTGATTGTGGCTCATTGAGTGGTATAGTATTATTGGTTTCTCCAGCTAAGGACCTCAGGCAAGTGCACTTTCTGATTGCTTTCGATTTATAGTAGTTTTCTCATTTCATGTTTATACATATATCTTGTTGTTTGTTGACACGTTCGTCACATGAAGTAGTCGGGAGGGGAAATATCTTAGTAGACATGTGGACTACCCAGAACTATCCTCCGGGTCTTTCGTGAATGATAGCAGCTGCACATGACACATACAGGATGCCGGATTTACCCCCTAACCATTCACATGTCGAAAAGGATATTTCAAACCACCTAGATAGATGTTTTTTATTAGTTTTTCCTTGTTTTTTTCTCTATCGTGCTATGTCACCAGTTATCTTCCAGTTTTTATCTTTCATATCTTATTTTCATGTCTTGTTAATTCTATTGTGTTTTTGCATTGTCGTCGGTTTGTGTACTTGTTCCATTCCTGACTGGAAACTAACATTTTTTAGGTTTAGCCGCGATCACTCTTAGCACTTGGGAAGGCTTGAGTATGCTGATGTCAACCTAGAAATAGATAACAGTTGTAACATTTTCATTAATTGTAAAATCTTGTATTTCCTTTGATTTTAAATGATGTAAATGTTGTAATAAACTTAGAAATGTGAATAAGCAACAAATATTATATTTTGTGATCTTGGGCATTTATTCCTTGCGGGCTTGACAGCGTTCTACCGCCGACTCTGCGGCGTAGGCTGGCTTGGACACGTCTCGTATCCAAAAAAGCGGGTGCGGGTCGTGACAAGTTTTTATGGTGGCCCATGCAGGTCTGTTTTTGCAAAAGATTACGAACTCGTGATGGTACTTAAGTTAGTCGTACCATTGCAAGCCTACGCCCAAGATATGCTCATTCACAAATTAGGATTAAAATAATTTAGGAGAATAACTAGGACTAGGAGTCCCTTGTTCAAACTGACCATTGGATAGTTAAGGTTATTAGATAGGCCATGCAATTTAGATAGCTTGCTAGATCCCTATAGGCACACTATTACTTTTGATATGACAATGTGATCCCATGCGGATATACTATTCGCTTGGTATGCTAGACTTGCCTAGAATTAAGGCGTTAATTTTGATAAACTGTTTAATTTCTTTTGTTGTATTAGATATAAATCTTATATCATAAGTTAGAATTGTCTATTTTAAATTCTCTTTTGCTGTAAGGGTTAGTTTATAATTTATGATTCTGTTATTCATATACAAAACTCGAGGTAGAATTGGTTCAAAAATTTTTCCCTCAACCATTTGAAATATATATAAAATAAAGATTAGGATGTTCTTACTTCATTTGTCTTCAAATATTTCCTTTCGACCAGCCTTTTAGTTTAAGGATTGAGACTTATAGGCAGATGTTACACTTTCTATCATAGTCAACTAGCTTGAAACTCTAGCAGCTCCTTGAAGTCCTTAGGAATATAGTTACAGTAATTAAGTGACCGCGATGACTAGACAGCAGCGCACTGTCGCTAATTATTTGAGAATAGATAGTATTTGTTCTCTGCAGCCAGCAGCGCACTGGCGAGGCACAACCCATAGAAATAAAATCATTCCGAAGAATCATAGTCTATGGAACATTGCTAAAACTATGTTCTCGTCGACCTCTTTAGATCTTAGACACCCTTATGTCAATATAAGGTAAGGTACCTGATAGCATATCACAGCTGAATCACGGAACCAAGAGTTTACCACCGCCCGAGTATACGGGCGAGGCATAACTCTCGGTGAAAGGACTTCAGACGTGATCACAAGTTTAGGATACTAAAGAGGATAGAAAACAGCCCAGTATGTTCCCTAAGACCCAAAGCCATTACTAGTGAAGGCTCTGTAAGTTCGGTAACATGTCTCCCAACCTAGCATTTAGTGGTCCTTGTGATCTATTGACGAGGTAATTGATGGACACTAATAGGTTTACTTAGGAAATAGAACTCAGAAGTCCATAACCCATTATGTCGACCAAGGCCTTAGAGATAGGAAGATTATAGGAATACTGTACAAGCAAGAACACCAGATAAGGTTTTAATTCTCTCAAAACTCGAACTACTTATTTCCCCTTCCAAAAATCTCGCATACTTGTATTTTGACTATCTTGCCAACGCTGCTATTACAGCCTAGTTTTACAAGCTTACTCTTTTATCGAGCTTGATTCGAGACATATATTTATTGGGGACGCCCCCTAACATATTGTCTAATCAGAATTATTGTATCACGGTCTGATCAACCATGATGCATTTGGTTCGCTTTTCATTTAATTACCCTACGTGGATTGAGATATGGAGGTATCCAGGATCTCATCCGCGACTGCTTTGATAATTCCTCTTGAATTATACGTTCGCCTTCGAATCACGAAATTGTATTTAGTGACATCCCTCTTGAACTCTTTATTATTTTTTTTTCACTGATTGGAAAGGCGAAAGCTCGTAATTGATAGATAGATACAGAGTATCCCCATGGCTATGATAGTGGTATACGCAAGTGTAGCTACCATCGGCCAGCCATGTGATTAGGACCTTACCTTGAGATACTCGTTCACCTCTCGACCTTCAAGCTATCATTAGGACCTTCTAGCCATCTGAATTCGAGGAATGATCCTTGACTTGACTTATATCTACTGTATTCCATTCCGCCGTGTCTTATTCTTTATTAATAAGAGTTGAGGCACACTATCCGGACTTTGGAATTTTTCTAATCTCATTATTCCTAAAACCACATCCTAGCCTCTAAGGTGGGTAGACTGTAAGCCTCCTAAAATTTTAGGATATATAAAGATTACCGATTGATCTAAATAATTCCCATTAGGATGATAATTAGTGCCCCATGGACTCCTACTTTTCATTTAGATCATTTTGTGTCCCCGATCGTGTCATTAATATTTAGAGCACGAGACCAGCTATTACCTTCCAACATATTTTACATACAAGACCTAGACGAGTCCATCTTCATCTAGGTATTCATGTCTCACTCAAATCCGTCCCCTTGTACTCTATTTTTATGCTACGACTTTCAGGACAAAAAGACTAGCTATAACCCTTACCATACTACCGGTATACTTTCCCGACTACAATTAGAGACTCAACCTCGACTCAATTCATCCGATCCAATATATGGTTATGGTCGACTTGAAGCCCACTACACACATACCACTAGTGTGCCATTTGATGGAGGCCTCTTGTGCTACTAAACACAAGAGTCACCGAAGGCGCAATTCGGACTTTAAAATCGAACTATTTGAAATAGGTCCCTGTACCATTTTGTAGTCTCCACCTCTTAGGATGTGTGATGTCATTCGTAGCCATTATTCCACCTACCTGGGAGTCGCGATACAATCTTGTATTGCATTTGTATCCCTTGCTCGCGTGTTTAAATAGCCACGGGAAAGATTACAAACTTGATTTCTCTAATTCTGTTCTATTTTAGAACCTTGTTTAGAAGTTCGAGAATGGAACTTCTGTATTGCACAAGTTGCAAGCTCTCCTAAAGAACGAACGAATCTTAGATTTAGCCAGTGATTAGACTCGAGTAGCCAATCTAGCAAATAAGACTATGGTTCATAAACTCTCTTTCTATCTGTATCGTTGGATACTCTCTACCGCTCTTGAAACTTCATATTTGCTCTCGATTATTCTGCCTTATCTTCCTGTCCTCCCTACTTCGTAGCGACGAATAGTCATGCTTACTAGAGTTTATCAATATTTCTTAGCTACTGGTATAAATTCGCTGCTTGTTAAATTTTGGGTTGCTGATAGATAGGAGAGGGTTGTAGATGCCTTATGCTATAGATATCCGTCGGTGGTTACTTTTTACAATTAGCTAGAGGGTTACAATGTTATGACGTCAGGTGTTTGAAGTGGGTAGTATGACCAAAGGTGGGTAGAAGTCCTCCATGATTCGTAGTTACGACATGGCTAGGAGGAGGATATAAATATTTCTGAGAAATTAAAATTTGAGAAGATTGTGGTAATAGTGGATTTATTATTATTTTTTGAATTTTAGGCATGTTTATGAGTTAGAATTTCGAGGACGAAATTATTTTTAAGATGGGTAGATTTTTAGCTTCCCTTCCCGAAAATTTAGAAATATTTTATTATTATTTATTTTATTATCAAATATTATTGAGGTGTTTATTACATAATATTATTAATATTACTTGTTATATTATTTTTAGAGAATAATTGTTTTAATATGTATACATATTCATATTTATGCGAATCGACCATACACTAGAAATGGGTAATATCGATGTTATTTAGATTTATGGAGATTGCTATATAGGTATATATATGAATACATGTGTGTATTAGTATATATATAATATATTATATATACGTGTGTATGTGTGTATATATATGTATATAAATATATATATTGATAATGTTATATGTATTAATATTGGTATATTGATATAGGTAAATATGTATATTAATATTGATAGGTTATATATATATATATATATATATATATATATATATATATATATATATATATATAGTTAATGATATAGAGTTAATGATAAAGAAAAATATATAGAGTTAATGATAAAGAAAAAGAAATAGAAAGTAGAATAGAAAATAGAAAAGAAATAATAAAAAGAAAAAAAATAAGAAGCAGGCCCACAGCCCCCTTGGCCCATTCAGCCCGAGCCCAGCAAACCCTTCCCGCGCCTATAACAATCGAGGTCGAACACAGTAATCACGTTATATGTCGAGAGAAAAGAGGAGTATTCGATCGAAACCCTAAAACCTTCGACGCGCCACCCTTCCCCAACCTCTGGGCGGCCACCCGCCGCCGTCGTCGCCGCCGCGAGCGGCCGGAGGCGGCCAGGGAGGCGCACGCACGTGCGAAAGGCGCAGAGAACAACATCAGCTTTAGTCCAAACACCAATGTTTGAGGCCGCGGTTCTCCCTCCTCGGTCGACGAAACGTCGTCCCGATTGCTCAGGTATGACCCCAACACGACCATCTTCAAACCCCAACTGTTATTTTCTGTTACAAACGTGCGATCGACCCAGGAAATTGACGTGAAGTCGATGGAAAATCAGTCCAAAATAGGACACATAATACAGTCCAATCACCTAAGTTTGACGATCGATTCTGATCGATCTAGTACCATATTGGAAAAACTATTTGAAGACACTTTTAGACAATATATAGGGCTTCATAATTATTTTTGTAGATTCAGAAATCATCAACTACGCATCGAGAAAGCGAATCCCAAAGTTTCCCAAAAACCTGTTTTAAAAACTAGAAAAACGCATCCACACGACGTGCGTCCCGCTATTCCGGGCGACGTGGTCGCGCACCGTAAGCATCAAAAGGTGCGTAACGGCTTCGTGGACGTGTGGGCTTTGGCGGAATTCAAATTGGTCGCGTGTACGCGACGAATTTGACGCGTATCCGTCGGAATCGCCCCGTATTCGTGTAATGCAAATTCAGTCATAACTTTGAGCACGTTTGTCAGATCGAGACGAAACTTACGCCAACAGGACCGTATCATTTTTCTAGTCCTTTATGCCAAGTTTGGTCCAATTCTGAGACAGTTGAATCGTACGTCGTTTTGCGGGCCCTATGGTCCCACTCAACGGGCGATTTTATGCACGGCCCGCCGGAATCCAACTCTGGACATACGGTTGGGTTCGTATCAGAAAACTGGATCTGTAGACATATAGTTTGACGACTTTAGAGACCGTTGACTCTGGCACGCTTTTCGGTACAAAGCGGGTCCAACAGCGAATATCATTTTTGCCCAAAATTACCGTTTTGCCCCTGTGTCCAGAATTGGACTTAAGGATAGGCAATCCTAGCTAATTTGACTATTCTGAGAACGTTGGTACTATTTATTTCAGCATCTGGAGACTTCTGCATGTATTGACTGATTGTGGCTCATTGAGTGGTATAGTATTATTGGTTTCTCTAGCTAAGGACCTCAGGCAAGTGCACTTTCTGATTGCTTTTGATTCATAGTAGTTTTCTCATTTCATGTTTATACATATATCTTGCTACTTGTTGACACGTTCATCACACGGAGTAGTCGGAAGGGGAAATATCTTAGTAGACATGTGGACTACCCAGAACTATCCTCCGTGTCTTTCGTGAATGATAGCAGCTGCACACGACACGTGCAGGGTGCCGGATTTACCCCCTAGTCGTTCACATGTCGAAAAGGATATTTCAAACTACCTAGATAGATGTTTTTATTAGTTTTTCCTTGTTTTCTTCTCTATCGTGCTATGTCACCAGTTATATTCCAGTTTTTATCTCTCATATGTTATTTTCATGTCTTGTTAATTCTATTATGTTTTCATATTGTCGTCGGTTTGTGTACTTGTTCCATTCCTGAATGGAAACAAACATTTTTCAGGTTTAGCCGCGATCACTCTTAGCACTTGGGAAGGCTTGGGTATGCTGATGTCAACCTAGAAATAGATAGCAGTTGTAACATTTTCATTAATTGTAAAATCTTGTATTTCTTTTGATTTTAAATGATGTAAATGTTGTAATAAACTTAGAAATGTGAATGAGCAACAAATATTATATTTTGTGGTCTTGGGCATTTATTCCTTGCGGGCTTGACAGCTTTCTACCGTCGACTCTATGGCGTAGGCTGGCTTGGACACGTCTCGTATCCAAAAAAGCGGGTGCGGGTCGTGACAAAGGTGTTCCAGTCAAGCTGCCTGTCCTGGAGTCGTGGTTCATTCCGATACCAGGTGCTGGCTACATCTAACAGTTAGAGTCCCACAGCTTCAATTTGAAGGTCATCAGGAAGTCGAGCAACGCTGAGGAGACGCTCCATACTGTTGAACCATTCGTCAGCATAAATGATTCCCTCGGTTCCCTTGAAAGATCGAGGGCCCAGCTTGTTGAATTTCTCAATATCTCCGACTTTAGCCGGCCTTGGTTCAGATTGGGCTATTTTTCCTCTCTCCAGTGCAGCCATAGCCACATTGTAGGAATTCTCCATGCCTTCTCTCATAATCGCCGTTTGTTCAGGATGAGCTTCAGCTTGAGTTTTTGTGCCTCAAGCACTCCTCCTAGCAGGCCTACGAGGTCGGTGGGGTTCACGGACACTGGTGGGGCAGCTGGATCGAGCACCACCGTAGGAGCTTGCTGTTCAGTTTGGAAAGATGTAGGATCTAACACTTGAGTAGTAGTATAAAATCCATGGGGTACTGGTGCATTATGGGGACGATCAGTCAGCTACCGGGGTGTAGGGTCCGGACTCGATTGAGGAGGTGGGGTGTGATCGGGTGATGATAACCCATCGCCAGCAGGATTGGTGGCCATACTCTGGAAGGTTTAGGATTGCAAAACATAAGCAAGGTAGCCTACCAGTCTATAACAAACAAAAAAATATTTATTTATAATATATTTCAGTCCTATGTTGTGACAAATTAATGTTCTAGTGTTCTAAATATTTCTAGATATGTTTACCTAAGTTGTTGATCAGACCTGTATGGGCCACCACTAAAAACATGTCACGACCCGGTCCCAAATTATTGGGTCGAATCGGATCATGCCCAGCCTGCACCGTTGTGAGACGGTGACAGTAAGCTGTATCCATATACAGGTAATCACAACAACACAATCTATTTTATCACAACATCTGAATTTCGAATATTTAAAATAAACTTTGTCCAACCAAAATACAACAGGATTAAAATAAAATTGTCTCTTTTTCAACATCAAACTAAAAGAAAATCATCCTCTAGAGAGTAGGCTCATCAGCTACAGAATCATCGTCCTCCAAATGGGACTCCGGCAGAACATCTGGATAAAGCACCGGGTCGTAGTAGCTATTTATCAATAGCTCAGCTTCATCAAAGGAACCTATTGGGGGTGGGGGATCCAGTCAGAAAAGGAGCAATATACAATTATGAAAATTTAACAATTTAACTAATAATTAGAAATTTATAGTTTAAACAGTTGAAATACTTGAACAATATTTTCCAGAAATTTTCCACAATTAAAAATAATATGATTTGAGTATATAATGCTTATGACCGGCTTGGGTTGTACATTAGTATCCTAGTGATACGATACGGCTTATCCCCGTGTGTAAGAGGGGTAAGCTCGCACAATCAATATGCAATATGAGGGGTATTGGTCATAATACACTACACTACTCCCCCAATCCCGCAATCAATAACAATCAATACTCTAGGAGAGAGTTTCGTATAGCAATGTGGTTTAATCTTGCAATATTACCATTATTAACTAAATTAAAAAATAAACACAACCGTACTTGCCTTTGTTTATAACTGGATTTTGAAGGATCGGTTCCGGAAAAGGAAATCAGACTCGTCCTTGAAATCCTACATTGGAGAAGTTCTGTCTTAGAACCAAAATTGAACCAGATCTAGGTGTGCTAGTTACAATCTCTAAAATTTGATCCTAGTCAAATTTTATGTTGTTATAAACAAAATACGTTTATCGATGCGATTCAAGTTATTAATTTAACGAGGGAAAATCAAGTTAACATTTTTATTGGAAACTTCACAATTTTCAATTATTTGGCAAAACTTCGTATTTTGTAATATATATAAAAAATTAGTTATTTTTCTTTAATGAGAAATCATGAAATTTTTCTAGGTTACAAACTTGAAATCTTATTATTTTTAATGTGAGAAAACACTTATTAATTTTTCTATAAAAATAAATATTTAGTTTACCGTTTACGCGTTACCTACAAATCAACGATCCAGAAAATAAAAGGAAAAACTACTTACTATTACAATTCCACAGAAAATAGAAAAAAAAACTTGGACTTATGTCCTTACAAATTTCTTTACATAAATTAACTAAATTTCAAGGTGAGCTCTGAGTGTCGCGAACGGTCTAACAGTAGGCCGAAGCCCTGCACCAAAATACTAACAGCGGTAATCCATTCTAAAAATAATAATAAATTAAAGAAAAGTATTAAAATGCGTCTCAGACTTGGTCATAAAATCTCAGGTTGAATTCTAGCTTATGCCTCAACGTACGGAAAGACCGGTTTCGTTTGCATTTAGCTAGGATTTGAAAATAATTTTATTCAAGACTTTAAAAATATATTCCCGAAAATTTGGGCAACACTTCCTCTATAATTGGGACAACCCAATCTCGGGAATACAACCAAAATATTCAAAACGCCAATACATAACCAAAATCCTTTTCAAATCCATTTATATATATATATATATATATATATATATAAGGTGAATTAATAGAGCTTAAATCCCAAATCCGAGAATCCAAACTCCAAATCTATCGAACTCGAAATCGGAAGCAAGTCCGACTATTCCATATCTAAATTGGAATAATCAGAACCACATCCGAAAAAATCAGAACACTAAACATCACAACATGAATTCCGAAATAACCGAAGAATCCGAAATGAATTTCGGGAACCAAAAGCTACAGAACCACGTATGGAACATCCTGAACTCTACTCGAAAATTTCTGAGAACCACAGAAGTAACAAACAACAAAATCCTAAAACCACAGAATCATTCCGAAGGGAATTCGGAAAATCCGAATCCACGAATCGGAGACCATGTCATTATTAACACAATATGAGGGATACAGGGACACGGAAGATACCTGGGGTGCTCGGCTAGAGCTCTCAGATGAAAAAGAGGAGAAAACGGAAACCCGCGGATCTCAGAAAAATTCAGAGCACGCGGACAGCGAAACGTGCCTCGAAAAACCCAGATCTGGATAGCAAATCGGGGCACGGGAACGGCAGTACGCACAGGAGGTGCGCACGGTAGCGGCGAGAGGCGCCGGGGGCTGACCTGGGCGGTCGGCTGCGGTGTGCGGCCTTGGGGAAAGGCGGCGGTAGGCTCGAGAAATCCTTGTGGAACGCCGGACAGGGAGGCGCTGGAGGTAGCGTCGGGGCGCGCGCCGAATGGTTCGCCGATAGGGCACTGTCGGGTCGGGCTTGTAGGTTGGGGAAAGAGGGTTTTAGGTGTGATGAATGAAGTATGATGGAGAGGAGAGGGTTCTATTAGGAAAGATGGGGGTTTCGGAAGATGAACGGAAGAGTCGGGGTGGCGGCGGACGTTAGAGAAGGGGAAGGGGCTCGACCATGTGCGTTTGGGAAAGAAGTTTTGTTCCAGAACGAGAGAGAGTGTTAAGAGTAAGTTAATGAAAGTTAAATGAGTTTATATAATGAAAGTTTAATAACAATTTTGTTTTAAAGAAAATAAAAGTATTTTCTTTATCTAAAGAATATGATATACATAAATTACCAAAAATTGTTTCGGGAAAACCTAAATTGAGTTTTCCGAAATAGATTCAAGATGGGTTTAGGAAGGGTCAGGCCCAACACAAAAATTCCAGGAATATTAATTTTTTTTAAAATATGATTTTTCCTAAATTAACATTTAATAATGATTATAATAATAATTAGCTACTAAAATTTACAGGTTTGACTAGAAATAATAATTTTAATCTAATTATAAACAAATATAACAATAAATTAATTAATTAAAAATTTACGGGTTTTACACATATTGAGAAAAACTCGGCTCACACTAAGCCACAAGGGCATACCAATACTAGTCATATGCCTCACACTCGCAAGAATGCAACACATAGGTCCGTTTCTAATCAAGTGCATGCACGAAAAGGACCTCTTAAGAAAAAGAACATTTCACATCATGCTTTCTACTATCATCGTAGTACTCATACTAGAACTCCTCATACACTTCATACACCTAGGCACTCACTGTCCTCTAGACCTATCTTACTTATGGTATGTCACTATTGTGGCCTCTTTGGACGTACTCCTTACTATTGTCAAATGAGAAAACATGTTGATATGAGAATATTTAAATGGGTTCCTAAGACTAGCAATCAAGGACCCAAACGTTCTTGGGTACCAAAGTTTTTATCTTCAACTTGTGTTGCAGGTGAACCCTCCTTCGCATGCTAAAAATAGTGGATCCTCGACAGCGGTTGCTCACGGCACATGATCGGTGATGCTTCACTCTTCACAATGCTATCGATGAAGAAAGAAGGACACGTATCCTTCGGCAACAACCTAAAGAGGTATATCATAGGGAACGGTAACATTGACTCCCCTCCTTATCCTTGTATTAATAATGTTTGCCTTGTTACAAATCTCAAACACAAGCTTCTTAGCATTAGTCATCTTACGAATAATGGTTATGATATTAAGTTTGTTAAACACAAGTGCTTCATTACCGATAGCACTAGTGGATCTACTGTGTATGAAGGCATTAGAAAAAATAATATCTATGTTCTTTATCTTGTTGAGAGCACTAACAATGACAGATGCTTAATAGCAAAGAACGATGAAAGCTGGCTTTGGCATATGAGACTTGGGCATGCTAACATGGATACCATCTCCCAACTCGCCACCAAGAATCTCGTAAGAGGACTTCCAAGCATCTCTTTCAAAAAGGATATGGTATGTGAAGAATGTAAGAAAAGTAAGTTGACCAAATCTTCTTTCAAATCCATCAACTCAGTAAGTACTACTAGACCTCTTCAACTCATTCATATAGACTTATTCGGTCCTAGTAGAGTAGCCAGTCTTGGTGGTAAACACTATACATTTGTTTTAATTGATGATTTTTTAAGATTTACTTGGGTCATATTTCTTGTAAACAAAAGTGATACATTTCGTGAATTTGTTGGTTTCTGTAAACGTGTTCAAAATGAGAAAGATATTATGATCAACAAGATTAGAAGTGGTCATAGAGGAAAATTTGATAATGTTGATTTTAAAAGATTTTGTGAAAACAATGGTTTTGGTCATAATTTTGCTTGTCCTAGAACTCCACAACAAAACGGAGTTATGGAAAGAAAGAACAGAACCCTTGGCGATATGGCAAGGGTCATGTAAAACCAATATAAGCTTCCCCAATACTTTTGGGCAGAGGCCGTTAATACGGCATGTTATGTTATAAATAGGGTCTTGATTCGACCTATTTCTAAGAAAACTCCACATGAGCTTTGGTTTGACAAAATTCTCTCAATTGAGTATTTTAAAGTTTTTGGATGCAAATGTTTTATTTTGAACACCAAAGATAACCTATGCAAATTTGAAGAAAAAGCCCATGAATGTATCTTTCTTGGTTATTCTATGCACAGCAAAGGTTTTCATATTTTTAACAAAAGAAGTCTCATTGTCGAAGAGTCAATAAATGTCTCTTTTGATGAACTTAACACTTCTACATCCTCCTCCTCCAATGATGTTGATGACATCTCTTTTGGTTTGGAGAATTCTTCTCTTGGAGATACTAGCACTTCCTCATCTAAAAATGAAAGTGTGCCTACTCCACCCGAAAGTTCTCCACCAATCGAACCTCCTTTTGAGGATCTTCCTAGAGAATGGAGATTTGTCCCCCATCATCCAAAAGAACTTATTATTGGTGACCCTTCATCGCGGGTTAGCACTATATCCTCTACTCGAGATCTTTGTGCGAATGTGGCTTTCATTTTTCAAATAGAGCCTAAAAATATCAATGACGCGTTTAATGATGAATTTTGGATGCTAGCAATGCAAGAAGAGCTAAATCAATTTGAGCGAAACAAGGTTTGGGAACTTGTTACCAAACCCCATAACCATCCAATTATTGGGACTAAGCGGGTGTTTCAGAAAAAACTCAATGAAGATGGTTTTGTCACTCGTAACAAAGCTCGATTGGTTGCCCAAGGCTATAACCAAGAGGAAGGTGTTGACTACGATGAAACATATGCTCATGTTGCTCGTCTTGAATCCATTCGAATGCTTTTGTGCTTTTGCTTGTTTTAACGATTTCACTCTCTTTCAAATGGATGTTAAAAGTGCTTTCTTGAATGGTGTTATTAAAGAAGAAGTTTTTGTCAAGCAACCTCCTGGTTTTGAAAATTTTCTATTTCCTAATCATGTCTTTAAATTACATAAAGCCCTGTATGGCCTCAAACAAGCTCCTCGTGCTTGGTATGTGCGCATCAGCTCCTTCTCACTTCTCACAACTTTTCTAAAGGCAAAGTTGACACTGCACTTTTTATCAAATCTCTTAATGGCACTCTTTTGTTAGTTCAAATTTATGTTGATGACATTATTTTTGGTTCCACTAACAATGCACTTTATGTAGAATTTGTCAAAGTAATGTAGGACGAATTTGAAATGAGTATGATGGGAGAACTTTCTTTCTTCCTTGGATTACAAATCAAGCAAGATCCCAAAGGCACTTTCATCAATCAAGCCAAATATACAAAGGATTTTCTCAAACGCTTCGAACTGGACCCATCCAAATCAATGAGGACTCCTATGGCCACAACGACAAAATTGATAATGATGAAAATGGTATCTCAGTTGACATTCATAAGTATTGAGGTATGAACGGTAGCCTACTTTATTTAACTACTAGTCGTCCGGATATTATGTTTAGCATTTGTCTTTGTGCACGATACCAAGCGAATCCCAAAGAATTCCACTTATGTGCCGTTAAACACATTTTTTGATAGCACAAAGGCACCATTAACACGGGACTTTGGTATCCGAAATCTTCATTCTTTGAGCTTATTGGCTACTCGGATGCAGACTTTGTCGGATGCAAGATTGATCGAAAAAGCACTAGCGGGACATGTCAATTCCTTGGAAAATCTTTGGTATCGTGGTTCAGTAAGAAACAAAACTTTGTTGCTCTTTCCACCACTGAAGGCGAATACATAGCGACTGGTTGTTGTCGTACACAAATTCTCTGGATGACACAAACACTTATAGACTATGGCATTACTTCCAGCAGTACCTCCATCAAGTATGACAACACTAGTTCTATTAATCTCACAAAAAAAATCTAATTTTTCACTCACTACGAAGCACATTGAGATTAGACATCACTTTCTTCGTGACCATCAACAAAAGGGAGACATTCATCTTGCGTTCATTGACACTACTTATCAACTAGCGGATATCTTCACCAAGCCATTACCCAAAGATCGTTTCTTCTTTCTTCGCCAAGAATTGGGCATCTTAGATCTTGGTTCCTAGTATCCTCATCCAACGAAACATCGACGGTACATTATGGAATACCGTCAGCATACCGACTTTCGCTCACAGAAGGGCTCTGTGTGGTAAACCGGCATACCGACGGTATGGTCCAAAATTCTGTCGGCGTTCCGATTGTGGCGGTAGCATTTATTTTTAACTATTTTGGGCCCCAAAAAATCTTTTCCTTTCAATCCAACATCTTTTCAAATCCCCTTCTTTAATTCTATTATATCCATTTCAACTTCCCTTATTAATTACTATTCATCCTTTTTATTTCTTTTCACATCAACTCCTCCATCATTTATCTCCTTCCATCTTTTCACCTTCTCCCATCCAATCACATTGCTTCCTCATTTATTTCTCTCTATCCTATCCTTATTTCAAAAACCTCCTCCTCTCTACCCCTTCTTTTTCCATACGGTTCAAAAAACCTCCTCCTCTCCCATCCTATTTATTTCTTCCATCCTCTTCCTCTCTCCTCTCCCACTTTTGTTTCTACCACTCTTCTCCACTTTTTTATCCCCCAATGGCCTATGTCAAGCGCCCTCGTTCTTCCACCTCCTCTAACCCTTTCTTGTCGGTGCCTCTTCCAAATGGCGGCTACAACCGCAAGATCTTCAAATTAAGGGTTGCCGCTGAAGCTTGGTTTCAGTACTTTGAACAACACCCTGTGTTCAAAGGCAAGCCGATCAACTGGAATCTCTTCTCCGGCCAGCTCTCTCTGTTCCAGACTACGGGACTCTCCAATCTTCTGAGCCGTCAAGTTCTGGTCAAACCGGCGGCTGTTCGCCTCTTCTACTACAATCTTGTGCCTGACCTCACCAACAACGCTATTGAGACTCTCGTCAACTGATCGCCACATCCGCCTCATCACCTGTGATTTTGCTAAAATTCTCTATATTCCAAATCGAGAAGATACTCTCCCTACTTAAGCCGGTCTGTTTCCTACTTCGAAGTCTTTTTAACGAATTTTGCAGCATTATCTGCAAAGGACCGCACCCTCTTGCCATTTCGGTTCTTTCCAATCAATGGAAACCATTTTACTATGAGCTGTATCGCATCATATGCCACACCCTGTGTCCCAAGTCTGGCAACTATGATGCAATCACAAATGATGCCTTGGTCTGCATGTACTACCTCTATTCCCTAAAAGACTTGGTCTTTTACAAAGACCCTGCTGAATGCCCTCTCTTCTATTCACTCTGCGTGGAGGCAAGCCCTCAATTACAATATATTTATCATGCTCGTCCTTGAAGCCAAAGGTATGGATCTCAGTCTTTGCCGCACTGACGGAGCTCCTTCCTTCCTGGCTATCTCCCGTACTGCATCCGGGTGACCCTCTCATTCCATTTCTGTCCTCACTGTTCTTATCCTACTGAAGCACCCTCTGCTTCTCCTCCTTCCGGCCACTTTATGCCTCTGACACAGCAGCACTTTGACATGCGCATAGCTCAGGTAGAGGAGCAGATAAGGACCAACACCCGAGGACTTAGAAACCTCATTCAGAATCGCTTCCATGACCAGTGCTACTACATTCAGCAGACTCTTCATGACCGTAACTGCTTTTCTTGATGTCGATCTTCAGGATCGAAACTTTCAAGGCACTCGTTTCTCTGATCCCAATGCCTACGGATTCATGTATCCAGATGACATTGATCCTTTTGGAGATTTTCAAGGGAATCCTGGTGATGATGGCGATGATCCAGCAGATCAGTAACTTTCGGTCTTCTTTTTTGGTGATGGTCAAGTAAGCAGTGGTGTCCGTGTCTAAGTGTGTCCTGTGAGGTCCTTCGGGACCAGTATCTTCCTTGTTTTGTTGTCTGTCTATTTTTCTGTATTGTGCGGTCTTTCGAGGACCTTATGGTTGATTGTTAAATGGTTCACTCCCGAGAAGGGAGCTTTATGGTTGTTTTAGGATCTCTCTATAGGGAGTCTATGCAAGTACTAAAATCTTTCATCAATCTATGCATGCTTTTGTTTATTCCTTGTTCTCTTGATTGTTCTACTCTTTTTGTTTTCATATTGTTATAAAATTCTCCATCTTTGATACAGTGACAAAGGGGGGAACACGTGTTGAGGCAAGAGTAGTCTACTTACGGGGGAGATACTCCTTAAAAACACGATGCCTTTTTGTCAATTATCAAAATAATGGAGATTGTTGGCACATTGTTTTTGATAATAAATAACTGCATCTTCCTATTTTTGTTTTCTCTATTTTCTCAGCAAACAGATATACCATCAAGCTTTCCAAAGGCTGTTACAAAAAGATCTGTTTATCAAAGCCACTCATTAAGCCTAATTGGAGAACTTATGGAGTACTTAAAGCAAGTCTGAAGAGAAGCCACCACTTACTCAGAGCCTGCTCTCAAAAGATTTCAAGGTCCTAGAGTTTGTACAAGGTCTTGGACATTCCATGTAAAACTTAAGGTGGATGACAAACCAAAAGCCTCTCTTAAACTCATTCAAATAATCACTCATCTTACAAAATAGAACACCGACGGTATACTACGGCATATCGACAGTATACCAATTCACTTGTTCAGAATTAGTTCTGTGACAAAGATAGGCATACAGACGGTATACCGAAAGGTACCGACGGTGTCACGACCCGCACCCACTGTTAGGGTACGAGAACGTAACAACGCCCAGCCTACACCGCAGTGTCGGCGGTAGAACGCTGTCCTAGGTCACAACATCTAACAATATAAAGCTAAGCAGTTTATACTCCCCGAATGGGGGTGACATAGCAGCAAATAAACTCAATCACAACTAAGGAAGGAGAAGCACGATATGATATAGAACTCAAGAAAAATACAGATGTTCAAATAGTCTAAGATAATATCTCAGCAGATATCCAGAGTACAAGGTCTCAGCTACTGAATATGAAAGATTATATACAACCCAAATCTCAAAGACAGAAATAAAGTCTAACTACTAGTCTCAAGACAACATAAGTAAGATAAGCCTAACTAAGCTAGTCTAGGCAGTAGGGTAAGGTCGTCAGCTAGAGATGTCCCGTAGAAGGTATCCACAGATGCCTCCTCCTCGTCCTTTGTAATATTTTCAACACGTCCAGTCAGGACAGGAGCGAGCACAATATATCTCAACAGTTCATAGCAGGTTAGAAAATAAAATCATGCAGTAAAATAAGATATAGATACTGAAGGAAATGTAGTATGTAAACAGAGAGAGAGCTGTAATAGAAATATCTACTATAAATAAAGAACTAACAGTGGCTAGTGAGTCAGAGTACAATATAGACATGTAAATGGCATAGGATGATTCTGATGCTACACTATGGAAAGATTCTGATGCTACACTACTTGGATAATATTCACATGTCTACTTCTACTCTCCCGTACCCCCAATCAATACACAAGGATCCAACCAGGTTATGTTATGATTCTATGTAACGGCCCCCGAAGGGTGGTACATAGTAGTCCCATAAATGGGGATTCTAGGAAACCCAATAAATGGAAGAAGGATTCAAGGAAAACTCTGTGATCATAAGAGTATATGTCACAAGTGATCAAAGAACCAATGAAGCATAGTGATACGCCATGTAAGTGAAATGCACAGAACATGTAGTACCCGATGCTCCCTGAAGGGATAACATCTCAAGAAGGGATCCATATAGTACTAATCCGTGTGACCAACGTGACAGTATCAAGTAAAGTAATTTAATGCAGAAAAATAATTCTAAGCAGGATATGAAATGATCAAGAATGTACTCGCCTGTATCTGAGTGTCCGGATGAAATGTATTGTCCGAGGAGAGGTGTCTGGCTCCTAATCAGAATAGCACAAGTCACAACAAGTCTAAAATGATAACAAGATGCAATTCAATGCATTCTACATGAATCTAGGTCAATCTAGGCCAAAGTCAACTTGTAAAACCCCTAAATTTCTACTATAATTTTTTTATTTAATTTAGTACTGATTTAAAATTTTGTATTGTACATCGCGTAGTCGTATTTTACGTCGCGTACGAAATTTTATTTTTTGAAATTGCTCGACGAGTGCGATTATGTGCGAGCGTACATATTTTTGAAAATATTATTTTTCTACTTTTAAAGTTTCAAAATAATATACATGATAATTATTTTGTTATCGTTCCAAAAATTTTCAAGTTTGTTATTTTATTTATAAAGTCTTTCATTTCTCATAATTATTAATAATAAATAATATTTTTGTTGTATGCTAGAAAAGCATAATTATGAGAACATCATTTTGTACCTACATATATATTTCGTTATTATTTATTAGTCTATTTTAAATAAAAAATATAATTTTCGAGATTTATTAATATTAATATTTTATTATTCAAAAAGATATTTAAAAATATTTATTATTTTCAAAATTATTATTATTGGTATTTTGAAAAATATATTTGGAAGTTATTGTGGCCATTTAAATCTTGATTTGATTTTTGGATTTATTTAAATAGTTAAATATTTGAAAATTTGATTTATCCCATTAATTTTAAACCAAGGACACGACACGACACAAACTAGGACTCGTGGTCGTGTCCACACCTAGTTTAGGTCTAGGTGCACGTGTCCAAAAGCCTGCAATGTGTCCACAGTATCGCGTGTCCGATATATTAAGCCTTATCAGTGGCTTAAAAACAACTGTGCACAGACAATGCAATACCGATGCACGACCGATATCACCCTAACCCCTATACGAGACCCAATGAAACTTTGGGGGCATGATGTCAGTGCATGCCCCCTCGTGTCCACCAAGTTTCGTGTCGGATGAACCCGTGTCGTGTCCTACAGGAGCCCCGAGTAGCAGGGGATGCGCCCAGGCCGCACACGCGTGTCCAAACACGTGTGCACAATTGTCAAAGCGACTCGACACAACACTGAAACAAACTCAGAGCAATAGAAACGTGTAAGCCATTACAAAACAATATTTTCTATTCAAAAACTTCCACAAAAACCAATCGAAATGCCCATTGGGGCATTTCGTCGAACACTTACATACATCACTGATACGTGTCCGATACGGACACGTACAGGACACAAAAATCCATAAATCCTATTCCTACAGGACCATGACACTTAGGGCTAGGTATTCATGCAATTAAAACCTAATTTTAATGGGTGGATTGGAAATTACCTATGTGTGTTCTTCAACACAAAAGCTCCTTGAATGAGGATTCCCAAAAGCCACCAAACTCCTTCAAATTGATAGGAAACTGAGATTGATAAGTTCCAACAGCAAGAAAACATCAATTAGAACCTATTGCAATTTTTTTGGATTAAAAAGAAGTTAAAATGGATTTTCTAAGGATTTATGAAGTTGGAAAAATACCTCTTTCTAAACTTGTTCTTTCCTAAAGAGGCTAGCCCTAAATGGAGAAGAATACTTATAGGAGGGATTCCCAAAGTGGGTTATGTGGCCGGCCAAGACTTGTTAGGTTTAGGGTTAGGCATTTGGCTAATGGGCTTTGGGCTTCTATGGCTAAGTTTTTAATCATTGGTTCAACCATAAGTCATGGCTTTTGACTTAATATTCTAACTTGAGTCAAATAACCAAACCATGGGTCAACTCTAGTCTAACTAGGGTGGCATGACCTAACCAAGTCCAAACTCAACTAGGGTTAGCTCCTAGGTTAGTCTACCAAGGTCATTGCTAGTCAAAGTCAACCTAGTCAACCTTCATTCAAACAATTCCAAAATAAATCCCAAAAATTCCCATAAATTCTAATAAATTCAAATAACCCCAAAAATGACAAAAATACCCTCAAAATAGAAATAATAAACAAAAGACCCTAATCACAAGGCTAGGCTCTAGGTCAACCAGTCTCGAAGGTTACACTATCAAACACCAAAATCATGAGTCATGTTTTAAAATAATTTTAAATGATTAAAAATTACCAAAAATTTTAATATAAAATAAATATCAATAAATAATAATTATAAATCCAAAATTTCAAAATTACCCTCATTGGAAAACTGGGTGTTACAATCCTACCCACCTTATAAAAATTTTGGCCTCGAAATTTAAGGTGATCGCACCCCTTCTAGGTTAAGCCCCCATCAATCATAGTCTCATATACCTATTTAAATCATACAGTTGAAAAGTGTAACCTATGGGGTCATGGCATGTATTATCAGTCTGGGATCTCATCTAGTTACACCAACTATGCTACAGTACTAGGCAATCACAAGGTATCAAAACATACAAGCAAGGGATGCATCAAATATTCTCAAAAAGGGATACTAAGGTTAGGTCAAAACTCACCTCCAGCTAGGTCTGAGAACTAGAACTCCCTTCTGAAAGCAGGGCCCTGGTTGGGGCAGGTATATCAGGACAGTGCTGCACCCAGTGTGCAGCTGACCCACAGAATAGGCATAATCCTAGTCTCTTTCTACAGAAGTTCTACTTGTGTCCAGACTTCTTACAGTAGGCACAGATAGGCTCTGGCTCAGCTGGCCTCTGCTGGACAGAAGACTGGGCTGGATATGATGATATAGGCTGGATATATGGGTACTCCTCAAACTCTGGGTAGGACTGGGTACTGCTCCTCGCCCTCTTGGAGCTAGGCTCTCCTCCTGGAAGCACAGAGTCTCAGCAGACGTAGCAACCCTTGGATTTGCTCCCTCATGGCTTCATCATGAACTCTCTGTGACTCCATCAACCTTTCATGGAAATATCTAAACACCTGGGCTGCGTCAAGTAATAAACCTCTGGATGGTACAGTATTGAGTACAAGGGGTAGGAAAAGGCTCTCGGTCTCAGGCAAATCCTGCAGCTCTCTCCTGAACGACATGAGATAAGGAAGACTCTCTGGCGAGGCTACCACCATCTCCTCAATGGCAGAAGGTTCCACCACCCCCTGATCAGATAGAGGGATCACTACCTCCTGAACAGTAGGAGTTGGAAGCACACTCTCAGTAGCTGCAGCTGCTCTCAGGCGACAGGCTCGGGTCATGGGTGCCATACTGGAAAGAATAAAAATAACAATCATCAAGGCTGTAAGGCAGTCTACCATCATATCTGAAAACTGGTAATTATTAAAAATAAAATAAATATAAAGGGGTACTATTTAAAAAAATCAAGATCAAAGGTTTAAGGAACGAAAGTCAATAGCATTGAAATCCAAATCACGATAAATATAGAGAATGTGTTAAAGAGGGAAAAGCTAGCATTATGTAAGGGTTATGTGGTTTGTGTGAAATATACATGAAAGTGTATAAGAGGATTTGTGTCTCAACTATAGCTATCAAGTTACACTATTCATGGCATATTGGTTAAACAGTCTACAAGGCACAAGCTATTTACTCATAACATGCACGGCTAACCATATATATATGTATACCTATATGTATAGAGAGGCAGAGATTTAATTGCATCTACATACATTATAACATGTATACAGAACTATATATATATATATATATATATATATATATATATAGCTATATGAACATAACATAGAGATGAAGGGTTAGGTTTTCATGGCAGATGTGAACATTAGTGTAGGGTGTCAAGTGTACATGGGTTAAACTTGAAATGAAGGGTTCATCATTCAGCTTAGTTCAACATTACATATTAAATCTGAAATTGAACTACACATTTGTAAGTAAATAAAAAAAAATGTTAACATGTATTCAGTTTTCAAAATTTTGGAGAAATTCGAACATCAAAACTAACTCAATGTTTACCACAACCTAACATGTAAGAGTATGAAACCTAACATTATACACCTACACACAACAATGTATACAGCTCAAACATTACTATTCAAGAAATCTGCATATTGACTAATCACTTAGAATCCAGGGTTTAAGGTTTAATATGTACACAGTCTCAGATTTGACAAATTCAACACAAAACTCAATCAAATTCAACTAATTTTCTTTAAGGCTTGAAACCCTGTATGTAACATACATGTGCAGTAATGTCAACAACTACTAATAACATGAAATTTAAATTTAATTTATGAATTTAATCTAGGGAAACGGAGAACTAGTCACTGATACTGTCCTATATTAAAATTATTAGGATTTTGAGCATATTAATATGCATTTAGATAGGTTGGTGATCAAGTGTAGCATGCATACGTGTCAGACAAGCATCTGTGTCCACTATATATATATATATATATATATTTATATATATATATATATATATATATATATATATATATATATATAAAGGTAATACAAGAAATAATGACAAGAAGAAAATAATGATAAAATCTGTTCTGCTTATCTGTTTAAAAGAAGGAACCATTTTGAAACCAGAGTTATAATATCAAATCCAAGTTAAGGTCTAGCAAAAATCATCGATTCATTGTATTATGAAGAAATTTATAGCAAGAAGTTACACTAGATTTATGATAACAGCTAAGCCACTCCTACTCATACTCCTACTCCTCAGTTATTTAATGATGGGGTACAATTTATAACAACAGAATGGTACGATAGAGATGATATGTTTAAAAACCTTCTCAAGATACAAACTGATAATCATATGCGTCTGTCCAAAATCATGTTACTCAGAGTCCCCGCCATGCCTAGTAAGCAAGGCTGCAATAAACGATAGATTCTATAACTGGGGCATGTACCTCTACAATCATGTCGTCTGAAATTCTCGCTATGCCGACTAGTATAGCTGCGAGAAATTTCCAAATCTCATAACCAAGATAAGTACATCCGAAATCAGGTCTCTATGTTTCTTCCACGCCAGCTAATATGGCTGCGATAAACTACAGGTTCCATAATCAAGTAGAAGTTTTACCATCCCTGTATTCCCGTCAACATATGTTATCAGAAAAATATCGTAACTCAGGCCTTAAAATTCATTTCGATAGGAAAATCAAAATCAACAACGATCCATCAAAATCAAATTCAGTAATCAAGGAATGAGAGCAACAAACAAGGGAAATGATTCAAATTGAAGTTTAAATAAGATTCTCAAGGGTCGTCCCAGAAATCTCTCAAGGAATCCTAACTGTGACTGAGTATCTTAAAAAAAAATTATATCCTAATCCTACTGCAGGCTGTAGTGATATTCTAGTTCGAATACCACTAAATAAACTCGACCTGCATAGGCCACCTACTAAAAACGTGTCACGACCCGCACCCACTGTGAGGGTACGAGAACGTAACAACGCCCAGCCTACGCCGCAGTGTCGGTGGTAGAACGCTGTCCTAGGTCACAACATCTAACAATATAAAGCTAAGCAGTTTATACTCCCCGAATGGGCGTGACATAGCAAAAAATAAACTCAATCACAACTAAGGAAGGAGAAGCACGATATGATATAGAACTCAAGGAAAATACAGATGTTCAAATAGTCTAAGATAACATCTCAGCAGATATCCAGAGTACAAGGTCTCAGCTACTGAATATGAAAGAATATATATAACCCAAATCTCAAAGACAGAAATAAAGTCTAACTACTAGTCTCAAGACAACATAAGTAAGATAAGCCTAACTAAGCTAGTCTAGGCAGTTGGGTAAGGTCATCAGCTAGAGCTGTCCCGTAGAAGGTATCCACACAGGCCTTCTCCTCGTCCTCTGTAATATTTTCAACAGGTCCAGTCAGGACAGGAGCGAGCACAATACATCTCAACAGTTCATAGCAGGTTAGAAAATAAAATCATGCAGTAAAGTAAGATATAGATACTGAAGGAAATGCAGTATGTAAATAGAGAGAGAGCTGTAATAGAAATATCTACTATAAATAAAAAACTAATAGTGGCTAGTGAGTCAGAGTACAATATAGACATGTAAATGGCATAGGATAATTCTGATGCTACACTATAGAAAGATTCTGATGCTACACTACTTGGATAATATTCACATGTCTACTTCTACTCCCCCGTACCCCCAATCAATACACAAGGATCCAACCAGGTTATGTTATGATTCTATGTAACGGCCCCCGAAGGGTGGTACATAGTAGTCCCATAAATGGGGATTCTGGGAAATCCAATAAATGGGATAAGGATTCAAGGAAAACTCTGTGATCATAAGAGTATATGTCACAAGTGATCAAAGAACCAATAAAGCATAGTGATATGCCATGTAAGTGAAACGCACAGAACATGTAGTACCCGATGCTCCCTGAAGGGATAACATCTCAAGAAGGGATCCATATAGTACTAATCCGTGTGACCAATGTGACAGTATCAAGTAGAGTAATTTAATGCAGGAAAATAATTCTAAGCAGGATATGAAATGATCAGAGAATGTACTCGCCTGTATCTGAGTGTCCGAATGAAATGTACTGTCCGAGGAGAGGTGTCTGGCTCCTAATCAGAACAGCACAAGTCACAACAAGTCTAAAATGATAACAAGATGCAATTCAATGCATTCTACATGAATCTTAGGTCAATCTAGGCCAAAGTTAACTCTTGGTCAACCCTAGAAGTCAAACTAGGTCAACTATGGTCAAACTAGGTCCAACAAGTCTAAACTAGGTCAAACAAGTCATTCTAGGTCTAACTAGTCCATACTAGTCTAAACAAGCCTACACTAGTTAACACACACCATCACAAGGCTATGCAAGCCTATCAAGCCTATACTAGTTATTCTAACCATTACACTATACATTATGTAGATATATATACATTACATACACATATTTATATTACATATATATATAGATATTCTTGTGTAATATATACATTCACATTGCCTAGATATATACATACATATATATACATTACATATATATAGAAGTTGCATTCATTAACATTAACTATTTATATATATATATAGGCTCAAAACACTATATATACATTAACTATATATAGATACACTACATAAATTGATATATACATTACTTTACATATATGATATATATATAATAGATATGTACTGACATATGTATATAGAAAAAGGGAACCATGTGTGTGTGTAGAGAGAGTGAGTGACAAAGTGTGTGTTTGTGAATGAGTGAGTGAGAGAAGTCAATGTGATAAAACAGTGTGAGAGTACATTAAACTGTGTGTGTAGCTGTGTGTTAGGGAGTGAGTGATAATGTGTATGTGTGTGTAAATGAGAGAAATAATGTGTGTGTCTAGACAAATGAGTGTGTGTGTGAGAAGATGTATGTGAGTGTGAGAGGATACATGAGAGTATAAGGGTATGTGTCAAGAGTGTAAGCTATGTGTGAGGGAAAATAGTGTGACAGGGACTATGTAAGCTTGTGTGTGTGTACAGAAAAGAAAACAGTGAAGTGAGAGTGAATAAACCTGTGTGTGTGTGTGTGTGTGTATACATGAAGAGTGTGAGAGTAACCCCAAATCCAACATATATATATATATATATATATATATATATATATATATATATATATATATATATATATATATATCAGTTTTCATAAAAGGAAAGGAAACCATAACAGTTTACTCCTAACCAAAACTCAGATTTGAGGTTCATACCAAAACAATCTCAGGTAATCATACACAAATTCATATAACTCTCAGAAAAAAGAAAGGAAATCAATTCAGTGATTCTCAGTGAATCACAGTTGGCGTTTTTAAACTAAAACATCTCAGTTTGCCTATATCAGACTTCTCAAACGGTTCATCCATTCAAATCCTGTTTTCGAAACCCAAACTCAACCAAACATCCCCCAAATTAGCATACAGTTAGAACAGAAGTAGGAGAATAGTATTAGGGATCTAATCATGTAATTAATAGCATTTAATTTAATCAAAATAAATGATAAAACTCAAAAATGAAAAACTGGAAAACTGAAAATATAGCATGTATCGGGTTTTGGGGGAATTGGAAATTGATGACTAAAAATCAAACTAAAATAGCTATCAATGGTTGGTAACGCAAACCCAACATGTGTTCGTGTCCCAGAGTGTGTCTCGTGTCCACTGCAATGTGACACAATGTGTCCACACAATTTAAACCCAAACAGTGCACACACAGACACAAAATCAGAACACAGTGTCGTGCACGTGTTCACCTCACTCGTGGACACGACACGACACAAACTAGGACTCGTGGTCGTGTCTACACCTAGTTTAGGTCTAGGTGCACGTGTCCAAAAGCCTGTAATATGTCTACAGTATCGCGTGTCCGATATATTAAGCCGTATCAGTGGCTTAAAAACAACTGTGCACAGACAGTGCAATATCGATGCACGATCGATATCACCCTAACCCCTACACGAGACCCAATAAAACATTGGGGGCATGATGTCAGTGCATGCCCCCTCGTGTCCACCAAGTTTCGTGTCGGATGAACCCGTATCGTGTCCTACAGGAGCCCCGAGTAGCAGGGGATGCGCCCAGGCCGCGTACGCGTGTCCAAACACGTATGCACAAGTGTCAAAGCGACTCGACATGACACTGAAACAAACTCAGAGCAATAGAAACGTGTAAGCCATTACAAAACAATATTTCCTATTCAAAAACTTCCACAAATACCAATCGAAATGCCCATTGGGGCATTTCGTTGAATACTTACATAAATTACTGATACGTATCCGATACGGACACGTACAGGACACGAAAATCCACAAATCCTATTCCTACAGGACCAGGACACTTAGGGCTAGGTATTCATGCAATTAAAACCTAATTTTAATGGGTGGATTGGAAATTACCTATGTGTGTTCTTCAACACAAAAGCTCATTGAATGAGGATTCCCAAAAGCCACTAAACTCCTTCAAATTGATAGGAAACTAAGATTGACAAGTTCCAACAGCAAGAAAACATCAATTAGAACCTATTGCAATTTGTTTGGATTAAAAAGGAGTTAAAATAGATTTTCTAGGGATTTATGAAGTTGGGAAAATACCTCTTTCTAAACTTGTTCTTTCCTAAAGAGGCTAGCCCTAAATGGAGGAGAATACTTATAGGGGGGATTCCCAATGTGGGTTATGTGGCCGGCCAAGACTTGTTAGGGTTAGGGTTAGGCATTTGGCTAATGGGCTTTGGGCTTCTATGGCTAAGTTATTAATCATTGGTTCAACCATAAGTCATGGCTTATGACTTAATATTCTAACTTGAGTCAAATAACCAAACCATGGGTCAACTCTAGTCTAACTAGGGTGGCATGACCTAACCAAGTCCAAACTCAACTAGGGTTAGCTCCTAGGTTAGTCTACCAAGGTCATTGCTAGCCAAAGTCAACCTAGTCAACCTTCATTCAAACAATTCCAAAATAAATCCCAAAATTCCCATAAATTCAAATAAATTCTAATAAATTCAAATAATCCCAAAAATGACAAAAATACCCTCAAACTAGAAATGATAAACAAAATACTCTAATCACAAGGTTAGGCTCTAGGTCAACCAGTCTCCAAGGTTACACTATCAAACACCAAAATCATGAGTCATGTTTTAAAATAATTTTAAATGATTAAAATCACCAAAAATTTTAATATGAAATAAATATCAATAAATAATAATTATAAATACAAAATTTCAAAATTACCCTCATTTGAAAAACTGGATGTTACAGACGGTATACCATTTTCCCACTCAGAAATAGTTTTGTGACGAAAACTGGCATACCGACGATATACCAAAAGGTACCGACGGTATACCGTGTTCCAACACAAACAAGTTCTGTGATAAAAAATGGCATACCAATGGCATACCGATAGGTACCGACGGTATACCATTTTTCCACTCATAATTAGTTCTGTGACAAAAAATGGCATACCGTCGGCATACCGGTCTGAACCGACGGTATTCGTCTTCCTTATGTTTGATTTTTGAATGGATAGATGTTAGCATTAAATGTTCCAACGGCTAGATTTATTACTGTTACTGTTAGAACGATACACCGATGGAATGTCGTCGCATACCGACGGTATTCCGTCAGTCCTGCTTTTGGAGCATTAAATGCCTTTCTCTCTTGGTTATCTATTTAAAGTAGTTGTGTCTTCTTTAAGAGATCATCTACTTGAGCCATAAATTTCTCAACAACCAAGAGCCTCACCATTACTACTCTACCCAAAAGCTTTAATTTGTCATCCTACAAAAGTGCTAGAGTATTCAAGAGTTGTATTCTTCGATCTTCAATTTATTGGAGAAGATCAAAAGCCTTCTTTCTTTTCTATTGAAGTTGACGAGCCTTCGGAGGAAAACTCATGTGTAAGAAGTTGACGAGCTCTTCGGATCCAAGCTCGTGTTGAAGTTCACGAGTTCTTGGATCCAAACTCGTGTGTAACTATTTATTCAAATAGTTGATTAAAGCCGGAGAGAGTTCTGGGACTGGAGTGACCCTTGGGAGGATACCAGGATACATCGAGTGTTTGATTCTCTCTCTCTCTCTTATTATCATATAAATTGCTTAGTTCTCTTGGTAATAATTTTATTATCCTATTCACCCCCCTCCCCCTCTAGGATTTTACGATAGAGACAGAAATGTATAATAAGATGTCTTAATAAAATAGAAATAAGTCTGGATATTCAATACAAAAGATATGTCTGATGTAGTCAAAGTCTAGTAAAAATAATTCCACGAAAATAAAAGTACAATCCTGAAAATAGAAAATAACTGAAATAAAGAAATAGATAGGACATAGCTAACTAAAAAATTGTCCATGACTCTAATCAATCTCCATACTCCTAGATCCGGGAAACTCCTCTGGCATAACCTCTAAGTCTTCAGCAAGAAAACTGGGCTCGGTACCTGGTCCGTAAACTGTAGGATAAAGATGCTCGTCCAGATCTGGAAAAGAATCAGGTCTTCAGAGGGATGCAACAATATACAAAAAGAACATGTCATAATATGAACTAAAATAAATACATGAATAATAACTGGGTAGTCTATCCAACTATGTGAATCCATATCAAAGACGATGTCACTTCCCGTTCCCCGAATATATATTTTAATACGTGTACCGCTTGAATGTATTTATTTAATATTTATCATGCATTTATTTGTATTTAATTTCTTTAATTTTATGCTAATTATTTTTCTGTATTTTATTTTCTGCTTTTGTTTCACTCTTGGGTTTGGCTTGGGTTGGTTTGTTTTGGTGGTTCATCATGAACCCAACCAACTCCCTACCTACCATCATCTCTATTTAAAGCCCAACCATTTCTCTCTCTTCGTTCATTCTCATTTACTCTCTTTCTTCTTCTTCATAACTCTCTCCACCTACCAAGAGCATAGGCAAGTGCATCTTGCTTCCACATGAGAACCTATTTTTATGGTTCATTTATCTTCCTCTCATGATTCTAAGATAGTTTAGAACTTGACATTTTCCATTTTGAGAGTTTTATTTTTGTAGATCTAGAAATTGGCCATTTTCGGATTTTAGGGGTTTTGATCTATCAAACTTCCCTAAATTCGAGTTTTGATTGTTCCTGGTTGTTGAGATTCGTGTTACACCCAATTTTAATCCATGGAAGTCCCATTTTTGGCTTCGATTGAAGGTTTCATGGGATTGGAGTTCGAGAGGTTCTCTACGCCCACATTTTACGTGTCCGCGTAATATCAAGCTCTACGCCCACGATCATTCGTGTCAGCGTGAATTCGAATTACGCAAGTCTACTCTGGCTTGGCGTATTCCTTACGCGTAATGATATTCTTTACGCGTACAATGTTTTACGCGTAACGTTATTTTTTACGCATACAATGGCTTAAGCATAATGTTATTTTTACGCGTACTTCCTTTACGCACGCAGTACTATTCTTTACGCGTATTCATTCATGCGTAAACTCTAACTCTTTACGCGTACAAGCTTTATGCATAACTCGACCCTCTACGCATACAAGTTTCATGCGTAACTCTATTCTTTACGCGTACTCCTTTACGCGTACTCCTATAGCTTGGCGTAAGATGACTTTTACGTGTATTTCATTGAGGGTTATCCTTTACACGTAAGCTTTATTCCTTCATGCATAAACTTCCCTCACGCTTAAAGTTTTCTTTACGCGTATTTCATTGAGCGTACTCCTTAGGCGCATGGCACCCCTTGTAATATCCTTACGCCTTTTGGCATATACTCGATATAATCATGATACGTTAATATTTTACATATTGTTGTACAGAATGGGCCCCATGTCTCGATTAGTTTATAGATAGCCAGAATGACTGGAACTTAACCCTGAGAGTTATAGACTCGACCGTACCAAATGCTAGTTGACTTTATGCCTTTTCACGAATTGACATTGATTGTTACCTTGACTAATGATTGATCATGCGTTCCTAGTTGGAACTAAGAGACTGGCTAGTCGTCTTATTAAATTGAATAAGATACGTTCATATATGAACCATGAACCGTTGCGATCGACTAGCCGATCCGAACATTGGCAAATGGACACATGTTGACATCTATTTTTTCTGCAAAAGCAGCATGTGTATCTTACAGTCAAGGCATAATTATTCCGTGGCTAGGTTTGATTGTTGCATAACGCTATGTAAGATCTACAACCTAACCGTACGAGCATCGTTGTAGAGTTGTGCATATCGTACTCTGTACGGAAGTGCTCATTCTGAATGACCATGATCCACGACATAAGATTTCAATCAACATAGGAACTATTAAGCTAAATAAAATAACGATTGCATGGAAAGAATGGATTCTCGAGTTCTTACATGGCAGCCATCTTTGGGACAATTAGTGCCCCGACATGCCGGCTGGTTCCCACAGATACTGCAAATCTGCCAAACGGACAGGGAATGGTATCTGCTTATACTGTTATATATACTGATGACGGGCATCCCGCTAGGACTCGTCTAATTCATGATTGGCATAATTGATTATTGGATAGACTAGCATTTCTTGTACATAGTAAGAACTGAGGAACCTCTTATTGCATATTTCCAGGGCAACTTGGAACTTACAGTTAGCAAGCCGTAGTAGTTGTATTGTCGTTTAAATTGATTTGTTTGTGTATTGTACCTATTCTATTAACAACTGAGATGATCAGAATGTCAGGACATGATGGGTCAACTTATGTCCTTGTTTGGTTGGGAAGTTGGTTTGAAGTATCGTGATGTTGTGTGAGTCCCAGTAGCAAGCGGAGACTTATTTATCATATTTTTAACTCTTACAACTGGTTTTAATTCTTATATCGTGCTTCCTTGTGGTACTTGCTATTGGAGGTCTAACCTCTCTGGTTTTGCATGGCCAGATTTAGAGCCGGTTCCCGAGGACTCAGCTTACTTCTACCTCTAAGATGGTCAACACTAGAGGGATGATTGCAGGAGGACACGAGTTGGTTTTCTTACTTCCCCGCTCATTTTACTACTTACTTAACATTTTTCCATTTAGCACCGACATGTTAGTCGGACTGTCTTGCACTTACTTTTACATAATTGTAACTAAGTCAGACTACAGCTGATAACGATTGTGTATACCTTGTCATATCATCTGGCTATGTTTTGTAAAGATAGATCTTAAGAATATTTTGACTGTGTGTTTGGGATGCCTTACTGCTTTATCTTATATGTTCTCTATTTCTGCTTCTTGTTTGAATGATTGAGACAATAGATGTGGAGTAACCCTAGTGAGACTTTTATGCAGTATGCACCCTCTCGTCTTTTAGACAGCATTAATCGTATTATACGGTATTTATCTACCCGTAATACGTAGCTGGCTGAGTCACTCCCCCCTCTCTCCGGCATTCTGGTTCTGGGGCGTGACAAGATTTTAGTGGTGGTTGATTTGTTATTCTCGACCCTAGCTTGACATTCCAGTATCCTTTGACTTTATTGATCTTTCCTGCCCGATTATTTGATTGCTGTTTTGTCCCTTTTCTTAGGGGCACCTCGCCTATCTGTCAGAGCTAGACAGCAACAACAAGGGCAACACGAACAACATGACCATGTTGGTCAGCAACAAGGGCCAGTACTACCTCAAGAGACCATCCAAGAAGAGGTGATAGTGGAACCAACAGCTGGACCGTAGTATCCGGAGGTTCCAACACTACCAACAGTTTTGCCTACCCTATGGCAGTAGACACACCAGCCCTTCTGAAAATCATAACAGGGATGATGGATACTCAGCAACATCAGATATTGACCCAGCAACACATGCACACTCAGCTGTAAGAGCAGAATGTATTGCTCAACCAAGGGTTACAACGGCTTTGAAAAGGGGAGTGAGGACTGATTCAGGGGCGTCAACCAGGTTCTGCAAGTATAACCCCCATCGTTTCGAGGGCACGAAAGATGCCATTTCAGCAGATGCATGGCTTAAGGACATCGAGGCTATTCTAACACAGCTAAGGTACCGACGGAAGAACGTGGGGATCAAGTGAAGCTGTTGCTTCAGGACCTCACACTTGATTGGTGGAAATCAGAAGAAGTGGGCATCAGACGTCCTATAGCTTGGGATGATTTTACTGCAAGGTTCAAGACGAAGTACTATGGAGTTGTGGCACAGTTTGAGCTAAAATAGGAGTTTATCAACCTCAAGCAGGCCGGCAAGACAGTGAATGCTTATGCAGCAGAGTTCTGCAGACTGGATAGGTTTGCCCCGAAGATGGTAGCAACAGAGAGCCAGAGGGCTATGAGATTTCAGCAAGGATTCCATCTTGAACTCTTGTAATTGATAGAGGGGCACAACTACCAGACTTTCGATGAGGTATTGACGGCAACCCGGAGGCAAGAGATCACAATCCAGAGGATCATATCAAGGATTAGAGGTCAGAAGAGATCTCACAATCAGATTGAATGAGGAGGAGGAGCAGCGCCCCGAGTTACAGAAACCCCTTGCATTCGCATTCACGATGTGGCAATGCGAGGGCCAGCACCACCAGCAAGGCAACAACAGCAGCAGAGGAAGAACCAGCAACCCCCAACGGGCTACACTTATTATGGAAAGGCAGGGCACACTAGAGAGGTGTATCGGGCATTAAACGGACAGTGTTTGATATATGGAAGTCCAGATCATCGGGTTTCTACCTGTCACATGA
>JANAVB010032975.1:0-31975 GCA_029216955.1 Iris pallida
GCATTCACTTAGCTTGGTTAGGCACCCTTATCCGTTAGGTATGAGTACTCTTGGTTTGGGTACTTGTATCTGACCGTGGCTTGGAATAATAATTTGTCGCGGATTAGTTCACCACATCTTGTCCTTGTTTGGTTGTAGGTGTGGTTTACTACTCCGATGAGAAGGTATTGAACCTAGTTGGGGTCCGGATACTATATTGGATTTGTGACTTGGAAATATACTTCATCGTGGGTTAGTATGCCATCTGTTGTCCTTATTTGGTTGGGGGGATGGTACGCTAATCCAAAAGGTAAGGTATTGGACCATGTTATGATCCGATCTTACTTATTATTATTGAGCAGTTATATGATTGGCAGATATTATGTATCTGTTACGTCCCTCTGAGAACCTGGTTATCTCTCCAGGTGTGTGTTATTGTCATTCGCAGGTATTCTAGCCGAGGTCGTGATCTTCTCTATTCATTCAGAGATGACTTATCTTGGGTCTTTCTTTGATACTCCCGCCAAATCATTTCAGTTTCCATGTATATTTTTCCCTTGCTTGTTGGTAGTGGATTTGTCTCCGCCCAACATATTGTATAAAGACTTATTATAGTTGATTATATGATATCATTTTTTTTACAATTGTGGATGAGATTAGATTACTCTTGGTTTACTGTATTTTACAGCTTATGTATTCATACGAGGCTTCCATATATGGAGTATACTTCGTATGTATACAACTGGCATGTATTTGTACCTAGTCCTACATATTTTGGGACTGGGGCGTTACATGTTTTTGTGGTGACCCATGCAGGTCAAGTTTGTCACTTCGGTTATAGAATTGTACCGATGTAAGCCTGTAATATAGGATTAGAGTCTAGGAATCTCATCCACGTACTTGAACACCTTCTTTGGTTTCCAAATTCTGAACTCTCGTTGCCTTCCTTGATTTGCATCTTGCTTGATTCCGTCCTACCGCGAATTCTTATTTTTCGTGGTTAGTGACAACTAGGAAGATGAGTACACTAGTATATACTCATTGGTCAAACATATGGCTAGAGTGATTATATTGAATATCACGACCCGCACCCACTGTGAGGGTACGAGTACGTAACAATGTCCAGCCTACACCGCAGTGTCGACGGTAGAACGCTGTCCTAGGTTACTATCTAATCAATAACTCACGCAATTATATAATGTACTTGTCAAATCTCAACTCTGAACGGAGGACAAGTATAGATATAATGAAATCTCAATCACAGTCTAAGCACGATAAGATAACACAGAAGTTTATAACTAAAGACTAAACAACAACAATTATAAACTACTAATAATATCTCAAACAAACTCAAATACAAACTCGTATCTCAAGTTATTACAATTCAAGTTCTAAAATATGAAAACTAAACCAGTCTACTAGCTAGTCTCCGATCACTACTGAGTGTCGGGGCCAAAGATAGCTATCCCTCGTCAGGTCCATAATGAGTAGGGCAAGTATCCTCAGGACAATCATCTGTAAAATTTCAATAGGTCTAGTCAGGACAGGAACGAGCACAATCTCATCTAGAAAACCCAAGTAAATGACAGAGAACTATAAAGCAGTTATAGACAGTTGTAATGATGAACATGGCAGTTTATATTCAGGTGATGGTATAGAGAGACAGATAAAGTACAAAAAAAGTAAGTAACTAAACAAGAGAAGAATCTTGGCAATAAAGACTGTAAAATAAAATCTAGCTGAACTAGAGTAACATGATGAGTCCAGACAGTACAATATAAGTCGAGTGCAATCCCAATGTGAGTCTAATACAAGATGAGTCAAATATGATTCTAATCATTGTTCTAATAAGGTGATTCGAATAAGGTGGTACGAATAATTATTCACATGATGTTCTAACAATGATTCGAATAAATTCTCCAAGTGTATTTTAAAATACTGAGATAGACATGTAAACGACTAAGGGTAATACGGCACACCGCACACCTGGCCAAGTGTGGGATAGCTATCGTTCGAATATCATTCACAGAGGGGTGGTTCGAAAAGTAGGAATGTTCACATGTCTAATCAGTATTTCCCCACCCATTCTAATACAAGTGAATCCATAATCCGACACATTAATCGAATACAAGTCCAACCAGCACATGAAGATGCGAATAGGTGGGTTCGAATAGTTCGAATGGTGATTCGAATAATAGAGGCAAAACGAGTAAAGTATGTGTGTCGTATACATGAATTCAGAATAATAATACGTGTTTGTAACAGAGAATCACATACAACTAACTAGAACTGAAGTACAGTAATTGACAAGTAAATGAGAGAACTATCAGAGAATGTACTCGCATGATACTCTAAAAAGAGTAGTATAATATCAGATGTCTGCACCGGAGTCACAATGTCCTAAACAGAGTAATACACGTTATAACGTGTTTAAAACAAGGTAAATAGAATTTATGATGCAATCTACATAATTTCTAGGCCAATCTAGGTCAAAATCAACTCTAAGTCAAACCTGGTCAACTGTCTATCTAGGGTTTTGGTCAACTTCAATTTGCTAGGCTAAAGTCTTGGCAACTAGGTACTAGCTAAATACTCTATATTAGGCAAACTCTTATTAACCCATAGGCTAATATATCTAGGATACCTTAGGATGCCATATAGGCTAATATGTCTATATACATATTACCATAATACTATCAACCTATAGTCCTAGGCATATATCCCTCTTATGTAACACATGATGTGTCATAAAGAAGTCAAGCTTAACTATATATCACATCTATATATAACATATATACAATATGAGAACTCTCAACAAACAACTCACAGTATTTCTCACTCTCTCAACCCATGTGGCCAATGGCCCATGCCCTCTCCTGGACACACATCTTAAACTTTATTTGATACTCTAAGCTAATCAAGCACACCCTCAACTCCAACATTCACTCCATATCCTTACTTCACTCCATATCCTTACTTCACTCCATGACACACACCCTTGGTACTTGGCTACCTCCACATGCCTAATTGCTCATACACCTACATGGATACAATATTTGACACTAACCTCTAACTAATCTCTGCTACAGATATTGCCCTCATACAGAGCATAGGCTAAATTGGCCCACTGCCCTGCTGCCTTGATTGTAAGCCACTCCCTGCTACTACTGCAGAGTCATCTCAACCCAAAGCCAAATTCTGAACCCAACTAAAGGCCAATAGCCAGTCGAACAGTAGCCTCTCTTGCCTAACTGCTAACAGTGGGCCTAGACTACTGCACACTCAAATACAGGTCCAAATAGGACCTGCCTACTCCACCTACTAACACATTAATCTTAGGATCCTCCTCTCTACTGACAACTAAACCTGCCAAAACCAACCCTTATATACCCTGCCTACTGCTCCTACTGGCTACTGAAATGCAAGCCAAGTATCTGCAAGGCAACCAAGCAGTGCCTACTGCCTGCAATGCCGCTGCTACTGCTCTAATGCAAGCCAAGCCAAGCCAAGACAAGCATTGCCTGCTGCTGCAGGCTAACATGATGCCCTACTACTGCTCTCTCTCTGCCTGTTCCCTCACAAAGCCAGTGGACTGCCATTCAAAATCCTCACAATCAACACTCTCAATCACTCTAAAACCCACATCTATATATATATGCAACCTGAACTGAAACCTGAATATAAATGAAACCTACATATGTGGAAAAAACAGGGAATGGGGGTTCCATTTCAGTCAATGTGTGAGAGTGAACATACAGAGACTCTAATACAAGAATCTGAATATACATACATATCTCTACATATCTCTACATAACTCTAATACATGAATCTGAATATCTCTAATACATGAATCTGAATCTGAATATACAGGGACTCAGTGATGGTACATGGAAAGGGTGGTTGAGTGTTATAACAGATATACATACCTACAAGTATCCTGAATAGATACATCTAACATCACAGGCTTGGAGAAAAAGGGTGGTCGAGTGTCATGGCAAGTGGGAGTGCAAGTGTCAAGGGGATGTGTCTATGTATGAGTGTGTGTAATCAAACAGTACATTCATGTAGATAATTTCTCAGGAAAAATATGTATTGTGTGTGAATGACATGGATTCAGTGATGTATAAAAAAAAATCTCAGGAATCAGAAAATTATAGTCCAATTGACATTCAATAACAGTTAACCATTAATCCAAAACAATTTCGAAACCCAATTCTCATACACAAATTGTAACCCCATCTTGCAGTAACCTAATTCATATGTAATTGATTAATCCTAGTAATTAAACATCAAAACTCAGCTTAGATTAGAAATTAGTTTTCAGAATTCATGAACAGTACAGTGTATCAGGAATTGGGAAGAAAATACGAATTGGCAATCAAAATCATGTTAATAAGTCAATTAAATGGTTGACAAAGGTGTGTGAACATTTTATGCTGTTATGCATGTTGTGTCGTGTCCACATGAGTTGACACGATGTGTCCAAAGGAGAAAAAATCCAATATCAGAAAATAGTGCACAACACTCCTCGTGCAGAGGTACAGAGCATCCCAGGACACGACACACGACACTAGAGAGCTCGTGCTCGTTTCCTAGGGTTCGCCATGGATAGGGGTGCGTGATGAAGTGTCTGTATCATGTCCAATCAAGTCGTGTCCAGAGAAAACAACGCGTATCAAACGTGGTTTTCGTGCGCGCGGCAGTTCAGTGCAAAACCCGTGCGGGTGGGATTTCTCCTAAACCCCTCGATGAAATCATCCCAAAATTTGTGTGTGTTGTGTCAATCAGGTGTCCTAGGTGTGTCCAAGATTTCGTGTCAAGACGTGCAGTGTCGTGTCCGCTACAGTGCCCGAACAGCAGGGCACTGTGTACGGTTCAGTCCCCGCGTGTTTGTGTCCCCGAATGGAGACGACACGACACCAAAATTAGTAAATAATAAACAAATCACTAAGCAAGCCCTAGAGCTAGAATTCTATTCAAAAACATTTCAAAAATCAGAACAAAATGTTGGTTGAGGTATTACATCAAACACCTAGCCTATCAAATGGATACGTGTCCGATACGGACACCGAATGGACACGAAATTCACCCAATTTCTAGGGACAGCTAGGGGACACCTAGATCTAGCCCTAAATACAAGAAAACAGAATTTTAGATCAATTTGTGGAGTTTTACCTATAGGTGCAAAAAGCATAAAAAAGCTCCAAATGGGGGGTGTTCTTCTTGATGGCCAAATGCTCCAAATGAACCCAAAACTGAGATTAACCTCCAGAAATATTAAACATACAGAAATTAGAACCTAATGCAAAAGACTAGGATTAAAAAGGAATTAAAATGAATTTATGGGGATTTTTGGAAGGGAGAAAAATACCTTTTCTTTTCATATGTGTTGAATGATATAAAAGAGGCAAGAACTAATGAATAAGTGTTTATATAGGGTGGGGATCCCTATGTGGCTGGTCATAAAGGAAGGAATTAGGGTTAGGGTGTCAAATCATGGGCCATGGGCCAAGTCACAAGTCATTAAGTCCTTAATCACAAGTCATTTCATTAAACCAAAACCCATGAACTAATTTCACTTAAACTAATCCTCCTAATCCAAAATTAGTTTCTAATGACTAAAAGTAGGTTAACCTAAGTTAGACTAGGGTCACCATGGCTAGGGTTAGCTTCTAGGCTAGTCCACTAGGTCTCAACAAGTCAAAGTCAAACTAGAATTCACCAATTCAATAAATCATCAAATTAATTCAAATAAGTCAAAATGACCAAATTATCCCTAGGCTAAAAATGATAATTAAATTATCCTAATGACATGGTTAGGCTCTAGGTCATGCAGTCTCTAGGGTTTTACTGGCAGCATATCAAAATCATAAGTCATGACTTAAAGCAGTTTTTAAATAGTTTAAAAATTATTAAAAATCACCCAAAAATCATAATGTGCAATAATTATCAATAAATAATAATTATAATTACAAAATTTCAAAATTACCCTCATCTGAAAAACTGGGTGTTACAATCCTACCCCCCTTAGAAAAATTTCGTCCTCGAAATTAAGATGATCGTACCCCTACTAGGTCAAACCCCCAACAATCAAGGTCGATAGTTAACATGCTACACAATCCTACTGGTCGTGATATCACGGTCTTGATCAGGGTAGCTATACTATCTAGCAAATCACAAGCAATATCCTGACAGGTACTAATTGAATCACACAACAAGATGGAAAGAAGAACATGAAGGATAGACCTGCTAACCCGTTACCCGTAGCGTTGGTCTACTTGACTGTCAGCGTAAAAGCCCTGCCCCTCTGGGGTGTATCCCTCTGATGGTGTGGGGTACGGTACTGTGCTACAGGTGGCTTAGCTCCCTCTATCTAATCCTTGACACTCAAGTAATATCCACCCTGATATTCCACTCAATTACTCTAGGGCACCATCTATATGGTATCTATTCTGTAATCTGATAATCATACCCGTCTATTCAGAACCATGTAACCAGAATCCTCGTCACACCAGTAAGTATGGCTGTGATAATCCATAGAGTCCACAACTAATGTACATACCTCTAGAATTATGGTATTTAAAATTTTTGCATTGCCGCTAGCTTGGCTGCGAAAACTTTAAATTCCCACACCTGAGAAATACATCCAAAATCAGACTCTATCTTATCGCCAACCAGCTAATATGGCTGTAGAAGACTCTAGATATCATGACTGAGGCAACCTAGCCCATAATATTATCTTGGTAGAAAATCAAGTCAATAGTGAATACCAAGAAACAAATTCAACGATGAACAAGGAAGATAGACAGATACTGTCAGAATCGAATTTCGAGATAGTTTATAATGATATTCTCAAGGGTCATCCCAGGAATCTTCTCAAGTAGTCCTAACTGTGATTGAGTACCTCTCCGTTAAAGCATATCTCTCAATCCTATCGCAGGCTCGCAGCAGTACAACTAAGTCGTCGTACTACCGCGATATCGCACTAATGTGACTCTCGACCTGCATGGGCCACCACTAAAAATGTGTCACGACCCGCACCCACTGTGAGGGTACGAGTACGTAACAACGCCCAGCCTACGCCACAGTGTCGACGGAAGAATGCTGTCCTAGGTTACTATCTAATCAACAACTCACGCAATTATATAATGTACTTGTCAAATCTTAACTTCGAACGGAGGATAAGTATAGATATAATGATATCTCAATCACAGTCTAAGCACGATAAGATAACACAGAAGTTTATAACTAAAGACTAAACAACAATAATTATAAACTAGTAAATAATAATATCTCAAACAAACTCAAATACAAACTCGTATCTCAAGTTATTACAATTCAAGTTCTAAAACATGAAAACTAAACCAGTCTACTAGCTAGTCTCCCGATCACTCCTGAGTGTCGGGGCCAAAGGTAGCCATCCCTCGTCAGGTCCATAATGAGTAGGGCAAGTATCCTCAGGGACAATCATCTGTAAAATTTCAATAGGTCTAGTCAGGACAGGAACGAGCACAATCTCATCTAGAAAACCCAAGTAAATGACAGAGAACTATAAAGCAGTTATAGACAGTTGTAATGATGAACATGGCAGTTTATATTCAGGTGATGGTATAGAGAGACAGATAAAGTACAAGAAAAGTAAGTAACTAAACAAGAGAAGAATCTTGGCAATAAAGACTGTAAAATAAAATCTAGCTGAACTAGAGTAACATGATGAGTCCAGACAGTACAATATAAGTCGAGTGCAATCCCAATGTGAGTCAAATATAAGATGAGTCGAATGTGATTCTAATCATTGTTCTAATAAGGTGATTCGAATAAGGTGGTACGAATAATGATTCACATGATATTCTAACAATGATTCGAATAAATTCTCCAAGTGTGTTTTAAAATACTGAGATAGACATGTAAACAGCTAAGGGTAATACGGCACACCGTACACTTGGCCAAGTGTGGGATGGCTATCGTTCGAATATCATTCACAGAGGGGTGGTTCGAATAGTAGGAATGTTCACATGTCTAATCAGTATTTCTCCGCCCATTCTAATATAAGTGAATCTATAATCCGACACATCAATCGAATACAAGTCCAACCAGCACATGAAGATGCGAATAGGTGGTTCGAATAGTTCGAATGGTGATTCGAATAATAGAGCCAAGACGAGTAAATTATGTGTGTCGTATACATGAATTCAGAAATAATAATACGTGTTTGTAAAAGAGAATCACATACAACTAACTAGAACTGAAGTACAGTAATTGACAAGTAAATGAGAGAACTATCAGAGAATGTACTCGCCTGATACTCTGAAAAGAGTAGTATAATATCAGATGCCTGCACCGGAGTCATAATGTCCTAAACAGAGTAATACAGGTTATAACGTGTTTAAAACAAGGTAAATGGAATTTATGATGCAATCTACATGATTTCTAGGCCAATCTAGGTCAAAGTCAACTCTAAGTCAAACTTGGTCAACTGTCTATCTAGGGTTTTGGTCAACTTCAATTTTCTAGGCTAAAGTCTTGGCAACTAGGTACTAGCTAAATACTCTATATTAGGCTAACTCTTATTAACCCATAGGCTAATATATCTAGGATGCCATATAGGCTAATATGTCTATATACATATTACCATAATACTATCAACCTATAGTCCTAGGCATATATCCCTCTTATGTAACACATGATGTATCATAAAGAAATCAAGCTTAACTATATATCACATCTATATATAACATATATACAATATGAGAACTCTCAACAAACAACTCATATTATTCCTCACTCTCTCAACCCATATGGTCAATGGCTCATGCCCTCTCCTGGACACACATCTTAAACTATATTTGATACTCTAAGCTAATCAAGCACACCCTCAACTCCAATATTCACTCCATATCCTTACTTCACTCCATATCCTTACTTCACTCCATGACTCACACCCTTGGTACTTGGCCACCTCCACATGCCTAATTGCTCATACATCTACATGGATACAATATTTGACACTAACCTCTAACTAATCTCTGCTACAGATATTGCCCTCACACAGAGCATAGGCCAAATTGGCCCACTGCCCTGCTGCCTTGATTGTAAGCCACTCCCTGCTACTACTGCAGAGTCATCTCAACCCAAAGCCAAATTCTGAACCCAACTAAAGGCCAATAGCCAGTCGAACAGTATCCTCTCTTGGCCAACTGCTAACAGTGGGCCTAGACTACTGCACACTCAAATGCAGGTCCAAATAGGACCTGTCTACTCCACCTACTAACACATTAATCTTAGGATCCTCCTCTCTACTGACAACTAAACCTGCCAAAACCAACCCTTATATACCCTGCCTACTACTCCTACTGGCTACTGAAATGCAAGCCAAGCATCTGCAAGTCAACCAAGCAGTGCCTACTGCCTGCAATGCCACTGCTACTGCTCTAATGCAAGCCAGGCCAAGCCAAGGCAAGCATTGCCTGCTGCTGCAGGCTAACATGCTGCCTACTACTTCTCTCTCTGCCTGTTCCCTCACAAAGGCAGTGGACTGCCATTCAAATTCCTCACAACCAACACTCTCAATCACTCTGAAACCCACATCTACATATATATGCAACCTAAACTGAAACCTGAATATAAATGAAACCTACATATGAGGAAAAATAGGGAATGGGGTTCCATTTCAGTCAATGTGTAAGAGTGAACATACAGGGACTCTAATACATGAATCTGAATATACCTACATATCTCTAATACATGAATCTGAATATCTCTAATACATGAATCTGAATATACAGGGACTCAGTGATGTACATGGGAAGGGTGGTTGAGTGTCATAACAAATATACATACCTACAAGTATCCTGAATAGATACATCTAACATCACAGGCTTGGAGAAAAATGGTGGTCGAGTGTCATGGCAAGTGGGAGTGCAAGTGTCAAGGGGATGTGTCTATGCATGAGTGTGTGTAATCAAACAGTGCATTCATGTAGATAATTTCTCAGAAAAAATATGTATTGTGTGTGAATGACAGGGATTCAGTGATGTGTAAAATAAAATCTCAGGAATCAAAAAATTATAGTTCAATTGACATTCAATAACAGTTAACTATTAATCCAAACAATTTTGAAACCCAATTCTCATACACAAATTGTAACCCCATCTTGCAGTAACCTAATACATATGTAATTGAATTAATCCTAGTAATTAAACATCAAAACTCAGCTTAGATTAGAAATCAGTTTTCAGAATTCATGAACAGTACAGTGTATCAAGAATTGGGAAGAAAATGCGAATTGGCAATCAAAATCATGTTAATAAGTCAATTAAATAGTTGACAGAGGTGTGTAAACATTTTATGGTGTTATACAGGTTGTGTCGTGTCTACATGAGTTGACACGACGTGTCCAAAGGAGAAAAATCTAATATCAGAAAACAGTGCACAACATTCCTCGTACAGAGGTGCAGAGCATCCTAGGACACGACACACGACCCTAGAGAGCTCGTGCTCGTGTCCTAGGGTTCGCCATGGATAGTAGTACGTGATGAAGTGTCTGTATCGTATCCAATCAAGTCGTGTCCAGAGAAAATAACGCGTATCAGACGCAGTTTTCGTGCGCGCGGCAGTTCAGTGCAAAACCCGTGCGGATGGGATTTCTTCCAAACCCCTCGATGAAATCATCCTAAAATTTGTGTGTGTTGTGTCAGTCATGTGTCCTAGGTGTGTCCAAAATTTTGTGTCAAGATGTGCAGTGTCGTGTCCGCTACAGTGCCCGAGCAGCAGGACACTGTGTACGGTTCAGTCCCCGCGTGTTCGTATCCCCGTGTGGACACGACACGACACCAAAATCAGGAAATAATAACACAAATCACTAAGCAATCCCTAGAGTTAGAATTCTATTCAAAAACATTTCAAAAATTAGAACAAAATGTTGGTTGAGGCATTACATCAAACACCTAGCCTATCAAATGGATACGTGTCCGATACGGACACCGAATGGACACAAAATTCACCCAATTTCTAGGGACAGCTAGGGGACACTTAGATCTAGCCCTAAATACAAAGAAAACAAAATTTTAGATCAATTTGTGGAGTTTTACCTATAGGTGCAAAAAGCATAAAAAAACTCCAAATGGGGGGTGTTCTTCTTGATGGCCAAATGCTCCAAATGAACCCAAAACTGAGATTAACCTCCAGAAATATTAAACATACAGAAATTAGAACCTAATACAAAAGTCTAGGATTAAAAAGGAATTAAAATGAATTTATGGGGATTTTTGGAAGGGAGAAAAATACCTTTTATTTTCCTATGTGTTGAATGATATAAAAGAGGCAAAAACTAATGAATAAGTGTTTATATAGGGTGGGGATCCTTATGTGGCTGGTCATAAAGGAAGGAATTAGGGTTAGGGTGTCAAATCATGGGCCATGGGCCAAGTCACAAGTCATTAAGTCCTTAATCATAAGTCATTTCATTAAACCACAACCCATGAACTAATTTCACTTAAACTAATCCTCCTAATCCAAAATTAGTTTCTAATGACTAAAAGTACCTAAGTTAGACTAGGGTCACCATGGCTAGGGTTAGCTTCTAGGCTAGTCCACTAGGTCTCAACAAGTCAAAGTCAAACTAGAATTCACCAATTCAATAAATCATCAAATAATTCAAATAAGTCAAAATGACCAAATTACCCCTAGGCTAAAAATGATAATTAAATTATCCTAATGACATGGTTAGGCTCTAGGTCATGCAGTCTCTAGGGTTTCACTGGCAGCACATCAAAATCACAAGTCATGACTTAAAGCAGTTTTTAAATAGTTTAAAAATTATTAAAATCACCCAAAATCATAATGTGTAATAATTATCAATAAATAGTAATTATAATTACAAAATTTTAAAATTACCCTCATCTGGAAAACTGGGTGTTATATTGACACTTGGAATACATTGAGACCTTAACTAAGTTATAAAGACATTTACTAAAAGTGTGACTTAAGGATTAGTAGTTTGTAAGTTGAGATATTACCAAAGAAAGTTTTTAATCCTAAGATTTCTAAATAGTAAACACCTGAGGATTTATAGAATTTCATTATGATACTGCAGGAAAAATAGCTAGAATCTTTATACCATTGATTTAAGAAATTGATTGGATTTTTGCGTTTCGATATTTATGAATTATTCAGTTATAGTTATACTTCTTTGGGCAGGTAAAAAAATTTGTTTGGAAATGATCTTAAGATTGTAAAAGTGGCAGTATGAATTATTTAAAGTAAGTGTTATAAGTTGCGATTAATATGTTTATTAAAATTTAAATTTTTAAGTGGAAGTATTGATATTAAAAATTTGGTTTAAAATCTTTGGAAGATATGAAAACAATTTTTGAGGATAAATTTCAAATTTGAATTTGTATCCTTTGGTTGAAGATTTACAAACTATTTAGATTTTGGGTTTAAAAAGTTGTGATTATGTTTGCATGACTTAGAAGTAGAAGTTATGGTTGGTGAGTGCGTTAAAATATTGAGCTGTAAATTTTAGATTGATCATGATATGTTAAGGGTTTATCTAGAGGGTTATTTGAGAAAAGTTTTGGAGTTTTAAAGTTATGAAGTGATATAGAAATTTTATGGATTCATGACTTATGAACTCTTGAGTTTAAAAGTCGGAGTGAAAAATATTAAATTTTGGAAAAGTTCGTAGTAACGTGATAATGGTTTACTTTGAGATTTATGGAAGGGATTTAAATTTTAAGTCATGATTAAATTGGACGGCTTAGAGCGAATACAAATTTTGGTAGATTTATTTTTGAAAGTTTTATTAAGAAACTTTTGGAGGGAACATGAGTTAAAATCTTAAATGGTAGGCCACCAAGATAGTCCTAATAAGTTAGAAGTATTCCATACTAAATGCCATGTCACTCATGACCACGATAGTAGTATATACACAAGTGTTGTTAGTCATCTACCAAGCTATACGACAGTATTCCAATCTTGACTTACTCGACCTTCCCTCAAAATCTAGATCTTTTATGATGACCTTCTAACCCATTTGTAATTTGAATAATGATTTAATTGTTCCTTAACCGTATTCATTTAGGAGACTATCTTCTCTCTGGAACTGTGTCCCTAAATAATTTTACTGGATTCTTAATTAATTTAATTCATGCTTCAACTTGGTCTTCTTTATTTTTGTGCATTAGTTGTCACCTCATGAACTCCCACTTTCTATTTTAGATCTTTTGGTGTCCTTTACCGTGACTTGGATATTTGGAGCCCAATACTAGACTTTTTCTTCCAACCAATCTTATATGTAAGGCCTAGACAAGCCCACCTTCATGTAGATATATCATTTCCCACTAAAACACGTCTCCTTGTACACTATTTTCATGATATGACCTTCTGGTCAAAATGGCTAAACTATAACCTCCACCATGATACCAAAATACTTTCTAACGTCAATTAGAGGTCCAACCCAGACTCATTTCTTCCAACCCGATATGTGATTGTGTTCTACAAAATTCCTTAAATGCTTAACTTTGTACTTCATCTTGTTTGCTTGACCCATGGTCCCATCACACTACTAGCTTAACTCTTGTAAGTTGGGTAGAATACTTCACGACCCAACAAAGCCTTTGCCCTTGTGACCCATGTTGATAATTTTACTCAGACTATAAAATTCAGATGACCCTAACTTAGCTAGTCAACCAAGCCAACTGCACAGGCCCAAACTTCGGGCGAAACTTAGATTTTAAAAGATCCTGGACTATTTAATTTCCTTTATCATTCTTCCTTACTTATATGTTGACTATCTTATGCTGCTAATTAGCCTCAGTTTTGCAAGCTTATTTTTTTACCAAGCTTGATCATGACATATTTTATTGGGTGCACCCACTAACATATTGTCTAATCAGAACCAGTGCATGATGGTCTGATCAACCTATTATACTTTGGTTCACTTATCATATATTATTCTATGCGGATGGAGACATAGTTAAACCTGCCTTAGAATCTCATCCGCGACAGTCTTGGAAATTCTCTTTTGAATTGTTTTCGTCACCTATGAACCTCGTATTCGTACTCAATAGCCTCGTCTTTGAAACCTTTATTGTTCTTTTCTTTTACTTATTCTAGAAAAACAATGCACTGTACTAATAGATCGGTCCAAGGTATCACCTTTAGTTGCCCTATCAGTTATATATATACAAAATATAGATAACCACCAACTGACTCATGTGGCTATATCCTTACCTTTAACTACTCCTCATTTCCTCAGCCCTAGAATTGTTATCGGGCCCTTCCGATTTTTCTTGAGTAATCGAGAATGATTATAATCGTTCACTTAAATAAAACTCTCATCCAAGACGATTAGTATCCGGTTTTCTCTCAAGGAACCATATCTCCCAAATGTCTAATTATCCTCTTTGATCTACTAAATTTCTCACTATTTTTATTCGGGTTATCAAATTTTGTCACCTTCATTAGCAACCCTTATTCAATTCCATAACCATGATATATTTTGTATATATCGACTCCACAAATTTCTAATACATGGTTGTGTTGAACGCCGTTTCATCGCCTCCTACAAATTTTTTTTTAATCGGATGTTTGTATTGATAACTCTTTCTATTCCTCAACCCTACCTACCCTAATATTCCTAAATTTTGAGGACGAAATTCTTGTAAGTTGGGTAGGATGTAAAATCCCTAAATTTTTGGGATTTAAAAAAAAGACTTTAAAATGAATTTATGCAATTTATGATTTTTTGTTTATTAGTAGAAATGACCCTAGCCATTGTTTAGTTTTGGAACACTAGACGACGATGACTTTTAGCACGAAAGTTGTAGCAGTGTACCATGATTAGTATATTAGCCATGCCAGGGAAAGCATAGCCATGGTGATGTCCAAACTAGAAAAACCAGACCACATTGTGAATTGACTTATTTGAATAATTTTAATAAGATATTATTTTATATATTAATTTTTAGATGAACCGGTTTGTCCAATTCAGCCCGAACTGGGCCCAAACCAATCTAAGCCCATAAAGGCGTGTGGGGGGACCAAGGTGTCCATGTAGGCATGTTTTATGTATGTAAAAATACTTCCTAAATTATTTTAGAATTTTATGTTTAATCTCTAATTATTTAATTATTGGTACAAAACTTATATTTTAAAATATTGTTCCCAATATTTGTACAAATTTTTGGACCCGGATAAGGGTGTGCGGTATAAGTTCACCAAAACCACCGTTGGGCTATTTTTATTATTTTATTATTATTAAAGTATTTTTGTGGAATTAAATAAACAATTATTTAATATTACTATTGATTGTCTTTTTATGGTTAATTGAATTTGGATATATATCTAAACATGTTTTTAAATAGATTTTTATATGTGGTTAGATAATATTAAAATTCTTATTTGGATTGTGAATATTTTACTGGGTGGATATTTATATATATAGATATATAGAGATAAGAGTAAAAAAAAGGATGAGATGCTACTGTAGCGCGGCTACAGTAGTAATCAAAACACGACCCTAGCCTCTCGATGGAATTCAAAATCCCTTCTAAATCTCAATAAATCCTCCAAATCCTATCAAATCCTTCCCAAACCATATTCTCCTTCAATCTATCATAAATTTGCAGTAATCCCTGCGTAGATAACATTCAAATCCAATTCGAAATAGGATTCGAATACCACATATATTAAGCGGCTGTGTTCGTAAGGAATTGTTAAAATTCCTCTTCGAAACTCCACAAGGCCCCCAACCATTGAAGCCGCAGCAACCTCGATGCCCCGTGCTCCTATTCGACCACCTGCATGCGGTGCTAGATCGCCGGAACGCCCCAAACCGTCGGCCGACCAACCGAAACAGAGGATAACTCTGTTCACACAACAGCAAGGTACCCTTTCCCGATCCTCCTTTCTTCATGCACGCTCGAGGATTTCTTGATTTGTAAACTCTTGTGAGAAGCCTCTATGAACCCCTGCAAACTTCTTCAAACAGAATCCTGAAAACCCCAAGGGATTGCTCGAAAATTCGAGGCAAAGTCGCCCCAAATACTGTTTAAAAATAGAGTATGAACCCAGTTTCAAAACCCAACTAGGAAGCCAAATTATGGACCGTACATTTCATGACAAACTAATTAATAACAGTCAAAGACAACATAACTAATAGTAAAACGCACCTCGTAGATTTATATTTCGATTATTATTCAGGAAGTTATACATTGTCAAACTTGCAAGAAAAATAGCCCTTAAAACCTTAAAAATTTAAAAACTTTTCCCGATACGGCGTGCGCCTCGACAAACCGGGTGACGTGGTCGTACACTGTATGCATCGAAAGACGCGTATGGATGTTGCCGACGTGTGGTAACTGATGGAACTCGATTTCGTTGCGCGTGCGTGACAAAATCAGTACGTATCCGTCGAGATACCCCCCTATCAACATTTTGCAAACTTGACCATAACTTCGTACACGTTCATCAGATCGACACAAAACTTACGCCAGCAGGACCGTATCTTTTTTCTGGTACTGTATGCCAAGTTTGGTCCGATTCTGAGAAGGTCGACTGGAACGCCTATTTGACGGACCCGCAATCCGCTCTAAAAGGCAAATTTGTGCACGGCTCACCGAAATCCAAAATTGGACATACCATTGGGTTAGTCTCATCAAAACAAATTCGTAGACATGTAGTTTGATGACTTTAGAGATCGTATGTTCTGGCGCGCATTTCGGTACAAAGTGGGTCCAACGACGGACATCGTTTTGACCCGAAATTATGATTTTGTCCCTGTTCCAGAATTTAACCTTTGGATAGGCATTTTCTAGACATATCTTTTATTCCAAACTTGTTCGTGATGTTTGTTGCAGCATCTGGAGTCATCTACGGGATTTGGCTTTTCTTGCTTCATTTTTTTGCCGGTTCGAGCTACTGGATTATTCCCTTTTGCACATAACCTCAGACAAGATATCTTGCCATTAGCTGATTATTTTACTTTAGCTTATATTCATGAATTTATTTATTATTTATTTTCTGCAAAATAAACTGTGATACATGGCATAAGTAGATAGAATTTTTACTGTTTAGTTCTATTCCTGCTATGTACTATTTTCTTATACATTAAACTTAGATTTAAGGGACCTCCCTTTGTGTTAAGCCTTGACACAATTATACCACGTTGATGTGAGTCACATATAGGACTCGGACATGCATGATTGGCTGGCCACCAGTACGTATAAGCCGTACGTTAGGAAATAACTGCTAATAGAGTTGCATGCTAGAAGACTTAGCAGTTATGAGTTGGCATTGGGCGGGAAGAATATGATTGGAAGTTGACTACCACCCTATCTATCGTAGACTCGCTCGCTACTGAGGAACGATAGGTAGACTATATGCTATAGACTCGCTCGATACTGAGGAATAGTATATGGTGTTGTAACTCGCTACTGAGGTACTATGCTGCATTGGTATTTTCCTGACTTGACCCGGTAGTCATGCGACCGTGAACTGTTCTTAAAACTGCATTCACTTAGCTTGGTTAGGCACCCTTATCCGTTAGGTATGAGTACTCTTGGTTTGGCTACTTGTATCTGACCGTGGCTTGGAACAATAACTTGTCGCGGATTAGTTCGCCACATCTTGTCCTTGTTTGGGTTTACTACTCTGATGAGAAGGTGTTGAACCTAGTTGGGGTCCGGATACTATATTGGATTTGTGACTTGGAAATATACTTCATCGTGGGTTAGTATGCTATCTTCTGTCCTTGTTTGGTTGGGGGGATGGTACTCTAATCCAAAATGTGAAGTATTGGACCATATTATGATCCGATCTTACTTATTATTATTGAGCAGTTATATTCAGTTTATATGGCATAATATTATGTATCTTGTTACGTCCCTCTGAGGACCTGGTTATCTCTCCAGGTGTGTGTTACTGTCATTCGCAGGTATTCTAGCCGAGGTCGTGATCTTCTTTATTCATTCGGAGATGACGTTTCTTGGGTCTTTCTTTGCTACTCACGCAAAATTATTTCAGTTTTCATGTATATTTTTCCCTTGCTTGTTGGTAGTGGATTTGTCTCCGCCCAACATATTGTACAAAGACTTATTTCAGTTGATTATATAATATCTTTTATTCTTACAATTGTGGATGAGATTAGATTACTCTTGGTTTACTGTATTTTACAGCTTATGTATTCATACGAGATTTCCAAATATTGGAGTATACTTCGTATGTATATAGCTGGCATGTCTATATACCTAGTCCTACGTATTTTGGGACTGGGGCGTTACACCATGAAGTGGTTATCAAATGATGTTGTCATTCAGCTAAACGGTCTGTCTTCGACCATCTTAACTACGCTCAGGTTCATCAACCAATGATAGTAGATGAAGATGAATTGTTGTAGGCTTCTGTCAACATGACGTCTCGAAGCACTGGTGGTATAAAGTATCCAAGACGTAACATATCCCGCAATCCCAGTCAACAGTACTTTGATCGAATTCGTGAATACGGCGAAGGAGTATACCGGCATACCAGATCAAGAAACCAAGAAACAATCGGACAAAGGAATCCTCCTTCTGACCAAGATACAATCAGTCAAAGGAATCTTCCTGATCCCAGTCAAGATACCTTCATTGAAAGGGATCTCCCCATCTCTCATCCTGGGGGTAGTTTCTTATATGACTTTGATGTCGATAGTGAAAGTTCTGAACGGATCATCTTTTTTCCATCAAGGTCTCTCAAATTTGTTTCTTCCAAATTGTAAATGAAATAATTTTAGGTCATTTTCGTCCAAGCATGAATCTAAAAAAGAGAATATATGACTGGTCAACGAGCCACATACCTAATGATAACTGAACCAAATAAATGTTCACCACTAACAGTCATTAAGACGAAGAGATATTATAACTTCAATGCTCTTCTTATATACTGCTTTACTAGTTTTTATAAACCATACAAATGTATTTTTTTTTTCCTTTTCTTTCGAATATTAGTTTATTATGTTTGTATATGCTTTTCTATGATACGAAAATCTCAGGGGTTATTTTGTTGGTACATATCATTTAAATTAACATATTAGGTCCATCGACGAGTTGTGCACTAGCAAAAAGTCGTATATGTCATCTCGGAGAAACATCAACGCCAACCGAAAATTCCAAAAGTAACAAAATTTGTGGAAGTGGAAGTACCAACAACTCTTTTATTTCAAGTAACAAAATCTTCTAACAAATGATGGAATATTAAAATTTACGTAGATGCACTATTAGTTGTGTAAATGTTGCACGGACACGGCACCGATCGTCGCGTGACCTGGTGTATTTTGTAGCATCCATGTCGCATGTCACACCCCGATTCTACAGATTTGATAGTCATCCCTCGGGGGTGATGCCGGGCGAACCTAAGTTGTGTCCACACAAGGCAAGTCATAAGGTTATCCAAAACACAATAATAGAGAGTACGTAGAGAAATTGAACAACAAATATGATATAGAAGAAACTTCATTTTATTGATAATGAACAACATTTACATGACTTAATTACATCTTGATGTCGCGTGGGCTTACAGACTTGACTCAAAACAAACGATGATGAGATAGTCGTTCTATACATTACTTTCCTTTATATACAACTAGCATTTACAAACCACCTGGAATGGTAGGGAGTCGCGACATCTTTCTTGGACTGCTGTAGAGAGTCTTCAAAAGGGTTCAAGAAAGTCTTCGGCATGCAGACGAAACTTCAAAACATGAACGTCTTCTTCAGCTAAGTGGCACGTTCTGCTTGATTCGGAGCACCTGTGGTGAGCGAGGATCAGTATATTACACTTATACTGGTGCGTGACTATTTAATTTTCACACTCTTATTTGGTTCAAGAAGTCATATGGTGTCATTAGTGATCTTTCTAGCCATCCTAGTAAATTTCATGAAAGAACTCAGCAGGCATAAATAATGTAATTTACCATGAAACTTACCTACGGCAGAGCGTACCATTGTAGCATGAACTTACCATGTTCTTCCCTGTCAATTATTATCATAGCTACTAGAATTTGTACGTACTTTAAGTGAAGGTCACTAGCAAGCCTAGCCATCCTGGACATTATAGCTTGGTTTAGACGGCGACCCTTCCAGTGTGGTTGCGAACCCGTTGGAAGTTTTTCGAATGACCAGTGCTAACACCCAGCTCAGCTATCCAGGTTCCTCCTTGGCTGAATCTATCTCGTGGCCTTGAGATACCATTAGAGGAACCTAACACTTGTGCACAAGTTGTCCATGACCGTGCAAGACTAAGTTAATTACTCAAGCATGGTCTACAAACATCATGTTATTTAACCCATTCAACGTATCCCGCCTTACTATTGCAACATTTATTCAAAGCATCAACATTGGTGTAACACAATTCTATGACATTATATAAAAAAGCATGTAATAGCTCTAAGAATTATGTACGCAAGTAAGCACGTGATAGTTACATAAAAATAAGCATTTTTGTTCGTGCATCTACGACTAACATTTCATTCGCATTTATAGTATCGATTAGTTTTGAGGCAAGGGGGTCAAAGGGAAAGAAGGGTCAGTCACTCACTTTGGTTTTCTGCTTGAGGCGAGAGACCGATTGATTACGCTTAGACGACGCCTACACGTTCACCTGAAATCGCATAAGCAATTGGTCAGAACACTGTGCTAAACAATAAGTTCGATAAGAAATGCAAAGTTCGAAGAACACAATGTCACGACCCGCACCACTTTTCGGGATGCGAGTACATGGCCAAGTCCAGCATACCAGCAGTGTCGGCTGTAGAATGATGTCTAGCCCACAATAAACAAGTGCTCAAAAATAACATCTTAATTTTTTTGCTCATTCACAATAACTAAATCAATTATAACTTCAAGATTACATTTAATCAAAAATACAATGTCTCACAAAATAGAAAGCAGCTAATTTATCCAATCATTTATCTAATTAGCCTTCTAGGGTTTGGCCTTCAAATACACTCGTATCTTCTTAAATATCTAATGCAAAGAGTAGCCGCAACTAATCTGAAAAATAGTTTCCAGTCAGAATAGAATGAGTACATTTTTAACAACAGTTCCAATAATTGACAAAGTCTATAAAGTAGTAAATAGTAAAAAGTACATAATGAACAGATAAGCATGGAACTGAACATAAAGTAAGAGCAGATGGGCATAGTAATATAGGCAAAGTAATAAGTGAGGATAATAATAAACAATAAGACACATAACCAGCAATGTATAAAATGGAAACAAAAACTACACCTATCTAGTGTGTTGAAATACTATTTTCGACACGTAAATGGCTTGGGTAAATACGACACACTGCACGTGAAGTATACGAGCACTATCGTTCTAAAATAGACTAGAGGGAGTGGTTTCTGATTTGGAAATATTCAAATGTCTACTAAAGTATTTCTCCGTCCGACTAGTACTAATGGATCCAATATGTAAGACCAGCCAGATGAATATAAGTGATGTATGTAAAAGAGTCCCAATAAGTCAGTCTATTAGAAACAATACACTCATAATGAATCCATAAAAAACTACATCGTATAACCATTGTCATGACCCGCACCCTGTTTAGGGCATGAGGACGTGGGTACGTACACCTACGCCGCAGTATCGGTGGTAGAATGTTGTATAGGTCGTCTATAATATCTAGCATCTATCAGTATGAAATATAACCCTGTCATCTTTGCACGAAAGAATAATATGACATATCAACTATATAATCTCAATCACAAGTCTAAAGGAAGATAGAGCACGATATTGAAAATGAAGATAAAGGAGAATAAACTGAATAAATAGTCAAATTGTCAACACATGAGTTTAGATGTCTAAAACAATAAATACATATCCTGAATATAATAATAAGTCTAAAATCCACATTCGGAACATTTTGATACAATATTCAATACTAAGGACTCTAGAACACTACTAAGGCACTCTCTACTGGGTAGAATCCTCCTCTGACTCCTGTGTGCATCCCTCGTATACCCCCTGCTCATAGTAGGTAGGACAACCATCTAAACTATCTGAAAAAATATTATCCAATCAGGATTGGAGCGAAGCACAACTCAAATAACAATTCCAATTAACAAGCACTATAAAAATATAAATATTAATGAAATACTTGATGACCAGTTTATAAAGGGCAGTATAATAGATGAGAAGTGAATATGGAGCAATAGATGTATAGGAAGAACATATGAAATGTAAAAGCAGACAGATATGTAATAAAGAGAAACCTGTTATGCAAGGTATACAACTAACAGTCCAGAATATCTGTGTCTAATGCCAATGTTTTGAAATACCAAGTTGACAAATGAATGGCTAGAGTGTGATATTCGGCAAACCATACACGTCCGTGTGTGGCCGCTATTATTCCAATAAGACTATGGGGTAAAAAGGGTATGTTCATATGTCTCATCGGTATTTTTTTGCCCGACTAGTACACATGGATCAGGTCTCGACACGTATCCCAATAATCCAGAGTAGATACATTAGTCTAGTAAAGAGTCAATCGACATGAAACTACGTATCTCAAGTCAAGGAATCCAAAAAAACCAATCCGTGTGACCATCGTATCAGAATCAAGATAGAACACTAAATCAAGATAGAACACTAGTATAAATATGCATCATAGGGAATATCAAATAATAAAACTATCAGACAATGTACTCGTCTGTCGTCCTGCAGTAAATATATTTTGAGGCCCAAGATGGAGTCACAAGAACCAAGATACGAGATATCATAGTTAAATGGTGTTTAAGTATGTTAAACATGGATATCTAGTTTATGATATGCAATCTAGGGAAAAACTAGGTCAAGTTTGACTTATATTTGACTTTTGTCAACTGGTCAACTCTGGTCAATCCCTAGTAAAATGTAGTTTACGTTATCCCCTTTCGAGTCATCACCTACCTATAGATATACATTATCTATATCCTAAATATTATTATATATAGTAATTTTAGGCTATACATTATCTATAGCCTATATATATATATATTTCTATAGCCTATATATATATATATATATATATATATATATATATATATATATATATATTATATAAAACCACCCCCTTTTTATTCATGTAAGGTGTAAAATGCCGAAGCCTTTACATGTAAGCGCTAAAAGCAAAAGAAATAAGACTTAAAAAGGGTGGTCTCTCCTGGCAAAAATTAAGAGGACAGCAGATCCCAGAACGCCTGTTGTCCATGGTTGCACAGGCAAGCGGTCTTGAAGCTCTGGCGGATGGCTTCGCGAGTGAGCTGCTCGACGGTGAATTATCGACCTTCGTATCTAGCTTCATTGCGGTTTTTCCATAATACCCACGTGGTGGCGGCTGCCACGATCTGGTGGAAATGAGACGCGTTGGCCTAGGATGCCAGAAGATCGTTGAAGTTCCCAACAACCATAGCCAAGCTGCAGCGATGGGATATGGCCGATGTCACTCCCCGTTCCCGGAATACGTTTTTTATATATGAACAACTCATGTGTATTTATTTAGTATTTATCATGTATTATTCTGTATTTAAATTCCTTTAGTTTCATGTTAATTAATTATCTGCTCTTTAAAATTTTTATGTTAATTAATTTCCTGCAATTTTATTTCTGCAATTATATTTCTACAATTTTATTTCCTGTATTTTATTTGTTGCTTTAGTCTTATTGGGTTTCGGTTTGCTGAATCCCCTTAAACCCGGCCCAACACCCCATCTACCACCATTTCTATTTAAAGCTTCCATCTCTTTCTCTCTCCTCATTACTTCATCCTCACCATTACTTCTTCTTCCTCTCATTACTCCCCACCACCTACCAGCAGCAGAAGAAGGCAAGTGCAAACTTGCTTCTCAATCACCCATTTTTATGGTTCATTTGCCTTCTTCTCGTGATTCCAAGAGAGATTAGTTCTTAGCATTTTTGATTTCTCCGGCTGGTTTCCTCTAGATCTAAGTTGTAGTATTTCGGCTGTTCATGGGTTCTTAGTTCATGGGTGTATTTCTCTGGCACTGGAGCGAAGGCTCCATAGTACTAGGAGTTCGGGAATGTTGTACGCACACGTCTTACGTGCTCGCGTAAAACATCAGCCCAGTCACGCACGCGTCTTTACGTGTTTGCGTATATTTTCAGTCACGCACGCGTCTTTACGTGTTTGCATGTATTTTCAGTCACGCACACGTCTGTACGTGTCTGCGTGTATTTTCAGTCCCGCACACGTCTGTACGTGTCTGTGTATTTTTAGTCACGCTCACGTTCTCATGAGCGTGCGTGTATTTTTAGTCACGCTAACGTTCTCATGAGCGTGCGTGTATTTTCAGTCACACACATCAATGAACGTGCGTGATTTTAGTCACGCACATCCTTGCGTGCGTAGATTCTTGTCACCTTTCATGCTCACTAGAGTCTGCGTGAATTTCCCTTCACGCTCACGCTGTGCTTGCTTGCGTGACTTTTCACGCTCATGCTTGCCAGCGTGTATCACTTTTCATGCTCACTATTCACGCCCATTTTCCACGCTCACCCCAGCTAGACTTAGCGTGACTTGTTGGTCTTAAGCATAAACTTCTTGCGTGACTTTTAGCCTTAGCATAGATTTGTTGGCGTGACTTCTTGACCTGGGTGTTTTAATTGTCTTATAATTATTCATTTAATGATGGCATGATAATTCTTCTATTATATCCTTATGCCTTTTTGTATGAACTTGATAAATCATGACATGATAATATTGTAAATATGGATTGTTGTGTAGAATGTGTCATGTGTCTTGATTAATCCATGGATACCCAGTATGACTAGAACTTAATTCTGAGGAGTTATGGACCCGACCCCATGTAATATTGATGACTTTCATGCCTTATCACCATTGATAATGATTATGACATGGACTAAATAATTGATCATGCGTTCCTAGTTGGAACTAAGAGACTGGCTAGTCGTCTTATTGAATGAAATGAATAAGACACGTTCATGTAATGAACTATTATACTCGATTAGCCGATCCCGAATATTGGCATACAGGCACATACAGGCTTCAAAGTAATTATTTATTATTTAATTTTCTATTTATCTTACAAAGATAGCATGTGTACTTTATGGTCAAGGCATGATTATTCCGTGGTTAAATTGATTGTTGCATCACGCTATGTAAAACCTACAACCTAGCCGCACGGGTATCGTTGTAGAGTTGCGCATATCGTACCCCGTACGAAAGTACTCATTCGAATGACCATGATCTACGGCATGGAACTTCACTCAACGTAGAGACCATTAAGTTAAATAAAATAATGATGGCATGGAGAGAATGGATTCCCGAGTTCTTACGGCAGCCCCCTTGGGACTATTAAGTGCCCGACGGGCCGGCTGGTTCCCACAGATACTGTAGATCTGTCACACGGGCAGGGAACGATATGATATTATTGTATATGCTATAACGGCGGGCGTCCCGCTGGGACTCGTCTAACTACATGATTGGCGCAATTGATTGATTGGATAGACTAGCCTTGCTTGCACATAGTAAGAACTGAGGAATCCCTAATTGCATAATTCCAAGATAACTTGGAACTCATAATAGCCGTAGAATTTGATTGGCCATTCAAGATGATTTGTTTGTGTACTGTACTACTCTGTTACCTAACTGGGATGATCAGAATGTCAGGACATGACGGGCCAACTTCTGTCCTTGTTTGGTTGGGAGGTTGGTTCGAAGTGTCGTGATGTGATGTGAATCCTAGTAGCAAGCAGAGCTATTATTATATTCTTTTACTTACTGGTTTATGTCCTTCATATCGTCCTTCCTTGTGGTACTTGCTATTAGAGGTCTAACCTCTCTGGTTTTGCATGGCCAGATTTAGAGCCGGTTCCGCGGATCCAGCGTACTTCTACCTCTAAGATGGTCAATACTAGAGGCATGATTGTAGGAGGACTCGAGTGGGTTCCTTACTTCATCGCTCGTTTTGTTTTTACCTTTATACTTAGCCGTTTGGCACCGATATGTTAGTCGGATTGTCTTGTACTTACTTTATGATTGTAATTAAGTCAGACTGTAGCTGATAACAATTGTGTATACTTGCTATATCATCTGGCTATATTTTGTAAAGCCAGATCTCAAAACATTTTGACTGAGCATTTGGGATGCCTTACTGCTTTATCTTACATGTTCTCTATTACTGTTTCCTTGTTTGAATGATTGAGACAATAGATGTGAAATGACCATAGTAAGACCTTTATGTAGTATGCACCCCCTCGTCTGGTTAGACAGCATTGATCGTATATACGGTATCATCTACCCGTAATATGTAGCTGGCTGAGTCATTCCCCCGCTCTCCAGTATTCTGGTTCTGGGGCGTGACAAAGTTTTAGTGGTGGCCCATGCAGGTCTGATTTCAGACTTGTGGGGTGTTTTGATTTATAGGATGTCTCAATCACACATGTTTCCCCTTGATCTCCTGATTCGTTATTCTCAACTCTTGCTTGACATTCCGATATCCTTTGACTTTATTGATCCTTCATGTCCGGTCGTTTGATTGTTCTCTTGTCCCTTTTCTTAGGGGCACCTCGTCCGCACCTGTCAGAGCTGGACAACCGCAGGAGCAACATGGACCACCTGACCCTGTTGGTCAGCAACAAGGGCCAGTACTAACTCAAGAGGCTACCAGGAAGAAGTGATAGTGGAACCAGCGGCTGGATCGCAGTATCCGGATGTTCCACCACCACCGACAGTTCCACCTACCCAAGTGGACACACCAGCCCTTCTGGAGATAATGAGAGGAATGATGGCTACTCAGCAACATCAGATGTTGGCCCAGCAGCGCATGCACACTCAGCTACAAGAGCAGAATGTGTTGCTTAACCAAGGATTGCAGACGGCTTTGGAAAGAGGAGTGAGGGCTGATTCAGGAGCATCAGCCAGGTTTTGCAAGTACAACTCCCGCCGTTTCGAGGGCACGGAGGATGCCATTTCAGCAGATGCATGGCTTAAGGATATGGAGGCTATTCTGACAGCAGCTAAGGTACCGGTAGCAGAACGTGTAGATCTAGTGAAGTTACTTCAGGATCTCGCACGTGATTGGTGGGAATCAGAGGAAGTGGGCATCAGACGTCCTATGGCTTGGAACGATTTCACAGCAAGATTCAAGACCAAGTACTATGGAGTTGTGGCGCAGTTTGAGCTACAACAGAAGTTTATCAACCTCAGGCAGGCTGGCAAGACTGTAGATGCTTATGCAGTGGAATTCTGTAGATTGAGTAGATTCGCCCAGAGATGGTAGCAACAGAGCGCCATAGGGCCATGAGGTTTCAGCAAGGGTTTTATCTTGAGCTCTTGCAATTAATAGAGGGGCACAATTACCAAACTTTTGACGAAATATTAACGGCAACTCGAAGGCATGAGCTCACCATTCAGAGGCTTACGACCAGGACTGGGGGTCAGAAGAGGTCCTACAGTCAGATTGAAGGAGAAGGGGGAGCAGCGCCCCGAACAACAGCACCATCCCCTGGCATTCGTATCCACGATGTGGCGATACGAGGACCAGCACCACCCAGGCAGCAGCAGCAACAGCAACAGAGGAAGAACCAGCAACCCCCGACGGGATGCATTATTATGGGAAGATGGGACACTAGAGATGTGTATCGGACATTGAATGGACTATGTCTGATATGTGGAAATCCAGACCATCGGGTTACCACATGTCCATGAATTCGAGGTCAGGAGGACCAGGACAGCAGTTTCCTGCTCTGCCAGCACCAGGGGCAGGCCAGTATCGAGGACCAGCAGTGGCAGTAAGGCCGTTGGCACAGCGTCCGTTAGTACCGCAGGCTCAGATGTTTCGGCAGCAGGGACCGCCGATGCAGCAACACCAGCATAGACCACCCCAACATCATCAAGGAAGGGGCCAGCAGCAGCATCAGGCTAGGTCGTAGCATGAAAATCAGCAGGAGGTCGAGGGCAAGCATTCACTCTGTCCTTGGAGGAGGCATTGGCATCGGGAGATGTTGTGGCAGGTAACATTCTCGTCGCCTCATATCCCGCAGTAGCATTGTTTGATTCGGGAGCATCCCATTCATTTATATCTGCACAATTTGCGACACAACTAGGAATGGAGTTCGAGGCATTGCCAGGAAGGTTGAATATACTCACTAGTAATGGGCTCGTAGGGGTTAGTAGAGTTATTCTAGCGTGTAGCGTTGTAGTTTGCGGGCATACGCCCGGTTGATAGAATTTCCTGTTGGAAATTTCGACGTTATCTTAGGCATGGACTGGCTGAAAGACAGTCATACGACAATAGATTGTCGTAGAGGGAGTGTATTTTGATATTCCAGGCATGAAGAGATTCACCTTAGTCAGATCAGAGGCAACTCAACCAGAGCAGGGAATAGTAGCAGCAATGGAAGAAGTTCAGATCCCGAAGGTAGTTGAAGAATTCCTAGACGTATTTCCCGAAGAACTTTCAGGTCTACCACCGGTTAGAGATATTGAGTTCAGCATAGAATTGGCACTAGAAACTAAACCAATATCAGATCGGGTTTACAGAATGGCGGATTCAGAACAGGCCAAGGTTTATCAGCACATAGAGGAATTGAAGGAGAAGAAGTCATCCAAGCTAGCGTGTCACCATGGGCAGCACCAGTAGTACTTGTGGGGAAGAAGGATGGGTCATCCAGATTGTGCATTGACTACAGGAAGCTTAACGCGGCAACAGTGAAGAACAAGTACCCATTACCCAGGATCGACGACTTATTTGATCAGTTGAGCAAAGCTAGAGTTTTCTCCAAGATAGATCTTCGTTCGGGGTACCATCAGGTGAGGGTTCGGAAGGAAGACATTCCCAAGACAGCATTCAGGTCGAAGTATGGGCATTATGAGTTCTTAGTAATGCCGTTTGGTTTGACCAATGCTCCAGCAATATTCATGGATTTGATGAACTCTTTTATGCCATACTTAGACCAGTTTGTCGTTGTGTTCCTTGACGACATTCTTATATACACAGCTAGTGAAGAGGAGTATGAAGACCACCTCAGGAAAGTGTTGCAGGTTCTGGAGAGAACCAGTTGTATGCCAAGCTCAGTAAGTGTGAGTTCTGGACGGATCACATTTTATTTTGGGTCATATCATATCAGGAGCTAGAGTAGCAGTAGACCCCAAGAAGGTAGAAGCAGTAGAGAGTTGGCCAGTACCCAAGACCGTAGCAGATGTGCGGAGAGTTTCTTGGGATTGGCAGGATATTACAGAAGGTTTGTGTCAGATTTTGCAAGGCTTTCAGCACCCATGACCCGCTTGACCCGAAGGATGTGCCATTTGATTGGTCGACAGAATGTCAGGCATCATTCGAGACTTTGAAGCAGAAGTTGATATCAGCACCTATTCTTACGTTGCCAATTGGACCCGGAGGTTTTACAGTATATTGTGATGCGTCAGGTAAGGGACTTGGATGTGTCCTTATGCAACATGGAAGGTGATAGCATATGCATCTAGGCAGCTTCGGGACCACGAGAAAAATTCCAACTCATGATCTGGAATTGACGGCAGTAGTGTTTGCTCTGAAGTTATGGAGGCATTACTATGGTGACCGAGTGGAGATGTACACAGATCATAAAAGTCTGAAGTACATCTTTACTCAGAAGGAGCTGAACATGAGGCAGAGAAGTGGTTGGAATTGATCAAGGATTATGACGTGGAGCTTCAGTATCATCCAGGCAAGGCTAATGTAGTAGCAGACGCTCTTAGCAGGAGAGGCGGCATTTATGTTGACAACACAGAGGCATATCTTAGAAGACCTTCAGGAGATGGGCATCGAAGTTACTTCTAGTGATGTAGGAGTTCTAACTAGTCTACAAGTCCAATCTGACTTGGTAGATAGGATCAAGGCAGCTCAGGCACAGGACCTAAGGATTCAGAAGCTTAGGGCAGAATGTGAGTCAGGACTCAGGAAGGAGATGAGAATTCATGAAGATGGTACACTTAGGTTTGGATCACGTCTATGTGTGCCTAGTGGAGATATCAGACAGGAGGTCATGGCAGAAGCTCACAGTTCTCAGTATTCTATTCACCCTGGAGGGACCAAGATGTACCAAGATATCAAGCAGCATTTCTGGTGGAACAGGATGAAGAAGGGAGGTAGCTAGATTCGTTTCCCGTTGCTTGGTATGTCAGCAAGTGAAGGCAGAACAGCAGAGGCCAGCTGGGTTATTACAACCGCTTTTTCCGGAATGGAAGTGGAAACACATCACAATAGACTTTGTGACCGGTTTACCGAGATCACCAAGTGGTAAGGATGCTATTTGGGTAATAGTAGATCGCTTACGAAGGTAGCACATTTTCTTCCTTTCAGAGTAGGGCAATCTACAAAAAGTTGGCAGAGTTGTATACAACAGATAGTCAGGCAGCATGGATTCCTGTCAGTATTGTGTCGGATCGAGGATACCCTTTACATCATATTTCTGGAAGAGACATCATAGTCTGGGTACCAAGTTAAGATTTAGCACGGCTTACCATCCGCAGGCGGACGGCAATCAGAAAGAACGATTCAGACTTTAGAAGACATGTTGCGAGCTTGCACTCTAGATTTTGGACGATCTTGGGAGAGCCACCAGCACTTAGTTGAGTTTTTACAACAATAGTTATCAAGCCAGTATCCAGATGGCGCCATTTGAAGCACTATATGGTAAGAAGTGCAGATCACCGCTTGCATGGATGATATCGGAGAGGGAAATGTTAGGCCCAGAAATGATTGTTCAGACGGTTGAAGTGGTTAAGGGAATTAGAGAACGACTCGTGTTACGCAGGATCGGCATCGTCATTGGGCGGACCACATCGTAGACGTTAGAGTTCTCTGTTGGGGACCACGTATTCTTGCGGATCTCACCTCGTGGGGTCATAGATTTGGCGTTCGCGGAAATTGAGTTCGCGGTACGGGCCATTTGTTATCCTTGACGAGATAGGCGATGTTGCTTATCGTTTATCCCTCCCACCTTCGTTACGAGAGGTGCATGACGTGTTTCATGTATCTCATTACGTGGATGTATCGACCCAAGTCATGTCCTCGATCATTCGGAGCTGGTTGTTGGTACCAAACTGTCTTACGAGGAACAGCCTGTGTCCATTTTGGACCGAGAGAGAAGATACTCAAGAACCGACAATTAGTCTTGTCCGTGTGCTTGGGGTCACATCCTTGGGAGAGTCAACATGGGAACGTGAGGATGATATCCGATACATCCGGTATCCACACTGTTTGACTCACAGGGTATATCTCTTCTGTATACCTTGATTGTCTTGATTTCTCATGCATATCGCCTTATGGATAGAACTACCTGATATCGTAGATTGATGGATTTACTTATATAGTACTTGCTTTTAATATGGTAAAATGATTGCTTGATCACTAGAATTGCTTGTAGTTTAGCTCTGATATTTCTATCCGGCTTGGATTTGAAATTTCGAGGACGAATTTTTCTAAGGTGGTGAGATGTCACCCGTTCTGGAGAATATTTTTATATATATGAACAACTCATGTGTATTTATTTGTATTTTATGTATTATCTGTATTTAAATTCCTTTAGTTTTACATTAATTAATTATCTGCTCTTTAAAATTTCATGTTAATTAATTTCCTGCAATTTTATTTCTGCATTATATTTCTGGCAATTTTATTTCTGTATTTTATTTGCTGCTTTAGTCTTATTGGGTTTCGGTTTGCTGAACCCTTAAACCCTGGCCCACACCCACCACCATCTTCCTATTTAAAGCTTCCATCTCTTTCTCTTCCTCATTACTTCATCCTCACCATTACTTCTTCTTCTCTCATTACTCCCCACCACCTACCAGCAGCAGGAGAAGGCAAGTGCAAACTTGCTTCTCAATCACCCATTTTTATGGTTCATTTGCCTTCTTCTCGTGATTCCAAGAGAGATTAGTTCTTAGCATTTTTGATTTCTCCGGCTGGTTTTCTCTAGATCTAAGTTGTAGTATTTCGGCTGTTCATGGG
>JANAVB010032976.1:0-23514 GCA_029216955.1 Iris pallida
TGATACGAACCTTCTGTAATATCCTGCCAATCCTAAGAAACTCCGCACATCTGCTACGGTCTTAGGTATTGGCCAACTCTCTACTCTTCTCTACTTGGGGATCCACTGCTACTCCAGCCCCTGATGATGTGCCCCAGAATAATATGATCCGTCCAAAACTCACACTTGCTGAGCTTGGCGTAGAATTAGTTCTCTCTCAGAACCTGTAACACCTTCCTGAGGGACCTTCATGCTCTTCTTCACTAGCTGAGTATACAGATGTCGTCGAAAAACACAACGACAAATTGATCTAAGTACGGCATAAAGATACGGTTCATCAAATCCATAAATATTGCTGGAGCATTGGTCAAACCAAATGGCATTACTAAAAATTCATAATACCCGTACTTGGACCTGAATGCCGTCTTAGGAATATCCTCTTTTTCGAACCCTCACTTGATGATACCCTGATCGAAGATCTATCTTGGAGAAAACACTTGCTCTGCTCAACTGATCAACAAGTCGTCGATCCTTGGTAGTGGGTACTTGTTCTTTACTGTTGCCGCATTGAGCTTCCTGTAGTCAATGCACAATCTTGATGATCCATCCTTCTTTCCTACAAGTACCACTGGTGCTGCCCATGGTGATTTGTTAACTCGAATGAACCTCTTCGCCTTCAGTTCCTCTATGTGCTGATACACCTTAGCCTGCTCTGAATCCGCTATTCTGTAAACTCGATCTGATATCGGTTTAGTTTCAGGTACCAATTCTATACTGAACTCAATATCCCTAACCGGGGGTAGACCTAGAAGTTCTTCGGGAAATACATCTAGAAACTCTTCAACTACCTTCGGGACTAGAACTTCTTCCATTGCGGTCACTACTCCTTCTTCTTGTTGAGTTGCTACTGATCTGACTAAGGTGAACTGCTTCATGCCTGGAATATTAAAAGATACACTCCCTCTACGACAATCTATTGTCGTATGACTATCTTTCAGCCAGTTCATGTCTAAGATAACGTCAAATTTTCAAAAATTCTATTAATCTGGCGGGTAAGGAACGCCCGCAAACTACAACTCTACAAGCTAGAATAACCCTACTAACTCCAATAAGCCCATAACCAGTGAGTATTCAACCTCTCTGGCAATGCCTCGAATTTTATTCCTAGTCGTGTTGCAAATTGTGCAGATATAAATGAGTATGATGCTCCCGAATCAAACAATGCTACTGCGGGATATGAGGCGACGAGAATGTTACCTGCCACAACATCTTCCGATGCCAATGCCTCTTCCAATGATAGATTGAATGCCTGCCCTCGGCCTCCTTGTTGGTTCCTATGCTGCGGCCTAGCCTGGTGTTGCTGCTGGCCCCTGCCTTGGTGATGCTGGGGTGGTCTATGTTGTTGCTGCTGTATCGACGGTCCCTGCTGCCGAAACATCTAAGCCTGTGACATGAACGGCGTTGTGCCAACGGCCTCGCTGCTACCGCTGGTCCTTAATACTGGCCTACCCCTAGTGCTGGCAGAGCCGGATACTGTTGCACTGGTCCTCCTGACCTCAAATTCATGGACAGGTGGAAACCCAATGATCTGGACTTCCACATACCAAACACTGTCCGTTCAATGCCCGACACATGCCTATAGTGTGCTCTGCCTTCCCACAATAGGTGTAGCCCACTGGGGGTTGCTGGTTCTTCCTCTGCTGCTGCTATTGCCTTGGTGGTGCTGGCCTTCTCGCATCGCCACATCGTGAATACGAATGCCAGGGATGGTACTATTATTCGGGGCGCTACTCCCCCTCCTCCTTAATCTAATTGAGATCTCTTCTGACCTCCAGTCCTTGATGTGATCCTCTGGATTGTGATCTCATGCCTCCGGATTGCCGTCAATACCTCATCAAAGGTTTGGTAGTTGTGTCCCTCTATCAATTGTAAGAGTTCAAGATGGAATTCTTGCTGAAATCTCATAGCCCTCTGGCTCTCCGTTGCTACCATCTCCGGGGCGAACCTACTCAGTCTGCAGAACTCTACTGCATAAGCATCTACTGTCTTACCAGCCTGCTTGAGGTTGATAAACTTCTGTTGTAGCTCAAACTGTGCCATAACTCCATAGTACTTCCTTGAACCTTGCAGTAAAATCATCCCAAGCTATAGGACGTCCCTGATGCCCACTTCTTCTGATTCCCACCAATCACGTGCGAGGTCCTGAAGTAACAACTTCACTTGATCCACACGTTCTTCTGCCGGTACTTAGCTGCTGTCAGAATAGCCTCAATGTCCTTAAGCTGCATCTGCTGAAATAGCATCTTCTGTGCCTTCGAAACGATGGGGTTGTACTTACAAAATCTGGTTGATGCTCCTGAATTGGTCCTCACCCCTCTTTCCAAAATCGTTTGCAATCATTGGTTGAGCAACACATTCTGCTCTTGCAGCTGAGTGTGCATGCATTGCTGGGCCAATATCTGATGTTGTTGAGTAGCCATCATCCCTCTCATGATCTCCAGAAGGGCTGGTGTGTCTACTTCCACGGGGGTAGGTGGAACTATTGTGGTGTTGGAACCTCCGGATACTGCGGTCCAGCTGTTGGTTCACTATCACCTCTTCTTGGGTGGTCTCTTGAGGTAGTACTGGCCTTCGTTGCTGACTAGCATGGTCATGTTGTTCATGTTGCCCTTGTTGTTGCTGTCCAGCTCTGACAGATGCGACGAGGTGCCCCTAAGAAAAGAGACAAGAGAACAATCAAACGATTGGAAAAAAAGTTAATGAAGTCAAAGGATACCGGAATGTCAAACTCGAGTCGAGAGTAACGAATCATGAGATCAAGGAGAAACATGTATGATTGAGACATCCTATAAATTAAAATACCCCACAAGTCTGAAATCAGACCTGCATGGGCCACCACTAAAACCTTGTCACGCCCCAGAACCAGAATACCGAAGAGCGGGGAATGACTCAGCCAGTTACGTATTACGGGTAGATAAATACCGTATAATACGATCAATGTTGTCTAAAAGACAAGGGGGTGCATACTACATGAACGTCTCGTTCTAGTCACTCAACATCTATTGTCTCAATCATTCAAACAAGAAGCAATAATAAAGGACATGTAAGATAAAGCAGTAAGGCGTCCCAAATGCTTAGTCAAAATGTTCTTAAGATCTGGCTGTACAAAATATAGCCAGATGGTATAGCAAGGTATACACAATCGTTATCAGCTACAGTCTGACTTAGTTACAATTATGCAAAAGTAAATACAAGACAATCCGACTAACATCGGTGCCAAGTGACAAAATGTAAGGTAAGTAGCAAAACGACAGAAGTAAAGAATCCACTCGTGTCCTCCTGCGATCATCCCTCTAGTATTGACCATCTTGGAGGTAGAAGTAAGCTGAGTCCTCGGGAACTGGCTCTAAATCTGGCCATGCAAAACCAGAAAGGTTAGACCTCTAATAGCAAGTACCACAAGGAAGCCTGACATGAGAACTAAAACCAGTGATAAGAGTTAAGAATTCTCGCTTGCTACTGGGATTACACAACATTATGACACTTCAAGCCAACTTTCTAACCAAACAAGGACAGAAGTTAACCTGTCATGTCCTGACATTCTGATCATCTCAGTAGTTAACAGTAGGTACAGTACACAAATAAATCAATTTAAGCGGTCATGCAACTACTAGCTTGCTAACTGTGAGTTCCAAGTTATCCTGGAAATATGCAATAAGGATTCCTCAGTTCTTACTATGCACAAGCAAGGCTAGTCTACCCAATAATAATTGTACCATCATGAATTACACGAGTTCCAGCGGAACCCGTCATTAGTATACAATAAATAAATATAAGCAGATACCGCTCCCTGTCCGTGTGGCAGATTTGTAGTATCTGTGGGAACCAACCGGCATGTCGGGGTACTAATTACCCAAGGATGGCTGCCATGTAAGAACTCGGAATCCATTCTCTCCATGTAATCTTTATTTTATTTAACAGTATTCTCTATGTTAATTGAAATCCCAGTCGTGGATCATGGTCATTCAGAATGAGTACTTTCGTACAGAGTATGATAGCATAACTCTACAACGATGCCCGTGCGGTTAGGTTGTAGGTCTTACATAGCATAATGCAACAATCAAACCTAACCACGGAATAATCATTTCTTGACTGTAAAGTACATGTGCTGCTTAATAGAAACAAGTTGAAGTCTGCACGTATTCATATGCCAATGTTCGGGATTGGCTGTAGGTCCTAAAAAATCAAGTTGTACTTATCAACAAAGTCAGAAAATCAAGAAATATAACTTTCAAATGAACTGCGTAGACATCAGTTTGCGCAGCAAACAGATTGCGCATACTAGATTGCGTACACTCCCAAGCGCGTAGGCTGACGTGGCAGATCATCATCATTACCTGACATAAATCAAATCTTCTGACAGCTGACAGCACGAAGAACGAGGCGGCCGTTCGTTTAATCGTACAGCACGACGCTCAAGGACAGCTGGCAGCGCAATCCATGTCTGCACAAATCAAGTCGGCGTAATCCACTTCCTGCGTAAATGAAGTCGGCGTAAACCAAAGTCTGTGCAGTTCAATGTACGCGTTCTACCAATACAAATGATAAAGTACACATGGCATTCATGCCATCAATTGCTCATTTCGTGGCAACTGCCTATGCACGATCATGCGCATTTCAATCAAATGATGCCATGTGTCTAAGACAGTTAACCCATGATCCAGCAACTGCCTGCGCAGTCCATGACTGCGCAATCCATCACGCGCAGTCCAGAATAACTAAAAGTTAGTTATTTCTCAGAACTCTATAAATAGAGTTTCAAGTCTTCGTTCAAGGGGATCACGAATCAATAATCAGAGATCAGAGAGTTCAGGAGTTCTTGCCCAAGTGCTGCTGCATTCTTCCGAGGCTTTTGCCTTCAACTTTCGAGGCTTTTTGCCTTCAATTCCAGAGTCGTTCTCAACTTCAGAGGCTTCGTCTTCAGAGTTCACATCGTCCAAGGGATAAAGCAATCGTCATCTAGATTGGATTCCTAAAGTTGTACCATTCCCAGAATTTAAATTGTAACGTTTGTTTGCAAAAACAAAAGTTGAAGAACTTTATTGATACAAACTTTATAAAAGATTACAATTTGAATTCTGGGAATGGTACAACTTTAGGAATCCAATCTAGATGACGATTGCTTTATCCCTTGGACGATGTGAACTCTGAAGACGAAGCCTCTGAAGTTGAGAACGACTCTGGAATTGAAGGCAAAAAGCCTCGGAAGTTGAAGGCAAAAGCCTCGGAAGAATGTAGCAGCACTTGGACAAGAACTCCTGAACTCTCTGATCTCTGATTATTGATCCGTGATCCCCTTGAATGAAGACTTGAAACTCTATTTATAGAGTTCTGAGAAATAACTAACTTTTAGTTATTCTGGACTACGCGTGATGGATTGTGCAGCAATTGGTTTGCGCAGCCATGGACTGCGCAGGCAGTTGCTGGATCATGGGTTAACTGTCTTAGACACATGGCATCATTTGATTGAAATGTGCATGATCGTGCATAGGCAGTTGCCACGAAATGAGCAATTGATGGCATGAATGCCACGTGTACTTTATCATTTGTACTGGTAGAACGCATACATTGAACTGCACAGACTTTGGTTTGCGTCGACTTCATTTGCGCAGGAAGTGGATTGCGCCGACTTGATTTGTGCAGACATGGATTGCGCTGCCAGCTGTCCTCGAGCGCCGTACTGCATGATTAAACGAACGGCCGCCTCGTTCTTCATGCTGTCAGCTGTCAGAAGATTTGATTTGTGTCAGGTAATGATGATGATCTGCCACGTCAGCCTACGCGCTTGGGAGTGTGCGCAATCTAGTATGCGCAATCTGTTTGTTTCGCAAACTGATGTCTGCGCAGTTCATTTGAAAGTTGTATTTCTTGATTTTCTGACTTTGTTGATAAGTGCAACTTAATTTTTTAGGACCTACAAGACCCCCTTCAAAGTTTTCGAAAGTTGAATTTATTCAAAGTTTCGAAATACTTTGAATTTCAAATTTTAAAATCAAGTTGCGCATACGTGAGCTGTCTGCAACTTCTGAAGCGACAAATCGCCAATCTGATGACACCTCCGTCTCAGTAGAAAGATATCTTGTTTCTTGTCTTTCTTTATGATTGTAATGTCTTAAATTTTGATCAATAAAAGACATTTTGTTGTGGCTCTATTATTTCTTGCGTATCTTGTTCAGATACAAATAATAGAGATAGAAAATATATTCAGAGGTACAGGACATGATATATTTCTTGATTCTGGAAAATAATTATATTCAAGTATATCTGCTCAGAGGTAATATGGACGTGGCAAATATAATTTATTGAATATCATTACTTCAATAGACAACTTAATCGAGAATGATAAGTTGCTGATGTGGATAAACGAACGAAATGAATCGTCAAAATATGTGAACGAAGTGAATCGTTAAGATGAACGGATGAACCGTCAAATGAGTGGAATGAACGAACGAATCGTCAGATGGATATAATGAACGGACGAACCGTCAGATGATGATGATGAATGAACGGGTAAACCGTCAGATGATTGTGGATGGCATGAACGGGTAAACCGTCAAATAATAATAAATGAACGGGAGAACCGTCGGATGAATGTGAATGAACGGATGAACCGTCTGATATTAATGAACGGATGAACCGTCAGATGATGATGAACGAATAAACCGTCGGATGATAATGAATGAACGGGCAAACCGTCGGATGAATGTGTCGCTTCGTTGTTGGAGAAATCTCTGTCTATAAATAGGACAGAAATCTGACAGGAATGAGTACTTTCACTTTTCAACATAAAAATGTCGTCTGAAGATGCACTCAAGAAGACTGAGCTCGCCCCGAAGGTTGAAGAAGACGTTAAAGAACGTCTTGTCGATCCAATTCAGCCAAAGGAAGCATAAGCAGGCGAAAGTTCGTCTGCAACCAAGCCACCACGAGACATCCTGGACTTTCTACTTGAACCAGGAAGGACTGAAGAAGAAGAAGCCATGAGGATGGCTGCCTGCAAGTTCCTCGTAGGCTCCAGCAAAGAAGTTCTCGGCTCTTTTGCTGACCGTGTTTTCAAAAAGGACGGTAGTGGTCCGCGTCCGAATGTAGAGAAGGATGATAGTGACCTTTCTTAATATCATGTACTATCATTCATAATTAAATAAAATTTTATTTATGAACATGAACTTGTCTGATGATTTACAAGTATTTACATTTACACATAGTACTTTTTAAGGAATTTGCCATTGATAGGCATCATTGCAATTCGTCCATCCAGTTCTGAGAGTTGATACGCTCCATTTGAGAAGACTTTGCTCACAACGTATGGACCTTCCCACTTTGCGTCGAACTTGCCTTTGCTCATATGAGTCATAGTCATAGGACGTCTGACTGTTAAAACAAGTTCTCCTTGCTGAAAGGCTCTGACCTTCACTTTACGATTGAAAGTCTTCGAGATGCGGGCTTGATATAACTCAATATATTGTTGAGCCATTAATCGCTTTTCATCCAGTACCTCCAATTCTTGAAGTCGAAGAAGGTCATTGTTCTCTGTAGTGAGCTCGTTAGCAATGGCAATCCTTAAAGAAGGAATTTGAAGTTCCAGAGGAAGAACAGCTTCACAACCGTATACCAGAGAGAAAGGTGTAAAACCCGTAGGATTGCGGACCGTAGTTCGATAGGCCCATAGACATTCGCTAAGCTTTTCACTCCAATTTTGTTTGTTAGTGGATACAAACTTTTTGAGAAGCTTGATAATAGTTTTGTTGAATGCTTCGGCTAAACCATTAGCGGCAGGATTGTAGGCAGTCACAGCGATATTGTCAATCCGGTGATCATCACAGAATCTAGTAAATTTCTGGCTGATGAATTGCGGTCCGTTGTCATGAATAATTCATCGAGGGACACCAAATCGATAAATGACATGATGTTTGACGAAGTTGATAATGCTACTGGTCTTGACTTCCGCCAAGGGTATAGCTTCAGCCCATTTGGAGAAGTAGTCTGTTATTGCTAAAATGAACCGATGTCCTCTAGAAGAAGGAGGATTAATAGGACCTATGACATCCATACCCCAAGCTTCAAAAGGCCAGGAAGCAGCTGTCGGATGTAAAAATTTCGAAGGATGATGAATGAAGTCTGCATGGATTTGACAGGCTCGACATTTCCTTACATATTCGATGGCATCTGATACCATAGAGGGCCAGTAATAACCCGTTCTTCGAATAAGATCCTGTAGTTTAGGACCGGGTTGATGTGCTCCGCAAACACCATCGTGAGCTTCATGCAGTACTTGTTTTGTCTCTTCACCAGCTAAACAGCGTAGAAGAAGACCGTCATAAGTCCGTCGAAAGAGAGTCTTAGTGGTTTGATTGTAGTAGAATCGTAGAGATCTTCGTCGTATACTTGTAGCCTCCTTAGGATCTTCGGGGAGTATGTCATGAACCACGAAGTCGATGAAAGGAGTTCTTCAATCTTCATTGATAACATTAATTTCAGCAAAATTACTGAACTCAATGTTACGATTGTTTTCAACACAAAACAACTCTCGATTAGAAATAACCACCACTTGTTGTCTTCGGATGGGGACAGCTAAGACTGCTGCAAGATTGGCTAAGGCATCTGCTTCAGTATTGCAAGCTCGGCGTACATAAAGAAAGCTTTGAATGATGTAGCCATGTTGATTACTGCCTCAAAATAAGGTACCAGATCTTGATGACGGACCTCGTAAGTTCCTCTAACCTGATTGACAACCAGCTTAGAATCGTCATAAATTTTGAGATACTCGACGTTCAATTGCTTGGCTAATTGAAGACCAATGAGTAGAGCATTGTACTCTGCTACGTTGTTGGAGCAAGGCCCATCTAGAGAGTAGGCTCTTTGGATAGTTGATCCGTCTGGAGAAACAAGAACAACTCCAACTCCTGCTACAATAGCACCATTGGGTCCAATTCTGGATGCTCCATCAAAGAATAAACGCTAAGTTGGAAATTCTTCAGAGATCAAATTGACTTCTAACGTCTCGTCTGGAATTTCATCGTAAAGCTTGGATGTTTCTGGTACGGGATGAGCCGCCAAAAAATTCGCCAGTGCTTGACCATTGACAGATTTTTGAGGAACATACACCATGTCATATTGGGCTAGAAGGATGGCCCATGTAGCAAGCCGAGAATTGAGTGTGCTAGGCTTCTTCATTAATACCCGAAGAGAATTGACTCGGGATATGACATGAATGGTTTGACCAATGATGTAATGTCTTGTCTTTTGAATAGCGAACATAAGAGCTAGACATTCTTTTTCAACCAGACTATAACAGTGTTCAGCACCAATCATAGTACGACTGAGATAGTAGATGGCCTGTTCGTGACCTTCTTTGTTCTTTTGGGTGAGTAAAGCACCCAACGAATGATCCATAGCACGGACATACATTAAGAATGGAATGCCTGAGATTGGTGGCACCAAAACTGGTGGGTTCATGAGATATCGTTTGATGCGTCGAAAGCTTGTTGACATTCTTCAGTCCAAATAAAAGATACACCCTTCTTCATTAGCTGAGTGAATGGTCTGCAGCATCCAGACAAGTTCGAAATGAATCGCCTGATGTACGCAAGTCGGCCTTGGAATCCTCGTAGCTCTTTTAGGTTGCGTGGAGGACGCATCTCTTGAATGGCTTTGATCTTCTCGGGATCCACGTGTATACCCTTAGAGGTAATAACGAAGTCGAGAAATTTACCACTAGAGACACCCAAAAATGACTTGGTGGGATTCATCTTGAGCTGATGTTGACGCATGAGTTTGAAGATTGTTCTCAAATCTTGGATATGATCTTCTTTTAGACGACTTTTTACGGCAATATCATCAACATAGCATTCGACAGTTTTGCGAAGATGTTCTCTGAAAATGGTACTCATAGCTCGTTGGTAAGTTGTACCAGCGTTCTTGAGACCAAATGGCATCACTGTGTAGTAATAGACTCCCCGAGGAGTACGAAAAGATGTGTGTTTTTCATCTTCGAGATTCATCTTGATCTGATTGTATCCAGAGAATCCATCCATAAAAGATATTCGCTCAAACCCACAAGTATTGTCAATCATGACGTCCGTGATAGGGAGAGGAAATTCATCTTTCGGACATGCTTCATTAAGATCCCGAAAGTCGATGCAGACTCGAACTTTGCCGGTTTTCTTCAGGATTGGAACAACGTTGGCTACCCAATCAGGATGTTGTTCTTCTCGAATAAAGCCACAAGCGATAAGCTTTTTGACTTCGTCATCGATTGCGTCCATCATTTCAGGCTTGAATCGCCTTTGCTGCTGTTTGACGGGTTTAGCATTGGAAAGAATATTCAGTTTGTGAGTAGCAATCTTGGGATCTAAACCTGGCATATCCTCGTAACTCCAAGCAAAGACGTCAATGTATTCTTTAATGAGAAGAACCAACTCTTGCTTATCTGCTTCTGGAAGATTCTTGCTAATAAAGATTGGACGAGGCGACTCGCTTTCTCCTACATCAATCTGAACTAATTGATCTTCAGTAGGAGGTTCTCTTTGTTCAAATCGGAGTACCCACTGATTATCCATATGTTGAGCCCAAGGATCTATTTCAGAACTTTCTTCAATGTCTTCATCATATCCTTCTGGAAGCTCAGCAGAAACCATATTGGAAGATACGATTATACGATGGACTTCACCGACGCTGGTATCAGAATCCCATGACTTGGAATCAGAAGATTTAGAACGTTCTTCGCTATCAGAGTCAGAAACTGCTGGGGATAACATCGGAGGAGAAGCATATTCGAGACCTCTTTTGGTCCTGCTGTAATACATTTCTGACTTTCCATGTGGAACAGCGGTACGGAGAGGAGTTTTTCTTCCCTTACCGTAGTTGAGGCCGCTTTTGAAGTCGTAACCCATCTTTCAGACAATGTCTTTTGATTGTTGACTGTAACGACGGAATTGAAGATGTCCCGTGTCGTTAACTTTGCTATCATCCGTGTAACTGAATTGTTGTTCCGGTCTTTTACTAAAAAGTATTGGACGTTCACCTTTCTTGTGAGCAGGAACAATACGATATGAATCTTTTGGATGTTCATATGAAACTTCTGTTTGAAAAGATTGTACGACTCCCATTGTAAATGACTGAAAGCTATCTAACATATCCAAATAGTATTTAGTATGATAAATAACATCAGTATACTGGAAAGTAGATGATTTTTCATTGATATGTACATCTGTATTTACATCAGGACCTTTAGCCTTAGCAGGCTTGGTCAGATTGATTACAAGAGGGGGAGAAGAAGAACATGGAGGAGGCTTGTTACGACGAAGGTCAATAACAAGTGGCTCAGAGGAGGTGAGCTCCCTTTTTTCTTTGTTGTGAGTTAAATCAACAACAAGATGCTCAGAAGAAGTGAGCTGCTTTTTGTCCTTGTTACGACGTAAGTCGATAACAAGTAGCTCAGAAGAGGTGAGCTCCCTTTGATTTTGATCAGCATCAACTGATTTTTCTTGAACCGGCAAGTGAATAGCCAGTGGTTTAGAAGACTGAGGATGAGAAACACGCCCCTTGACAGGTATGATGAGAGTGTCATTGGGTACTGCTTCTTGGTCTTCTTCAGTATCCATGGCCAATACCACTTTCATAAATTCTTCCTTGTACATACGAGCATCGTTGCAATACGCTTCAACACCTTTGAAAGGATAAAGGTCTGCAACTTCCTTGTGAACTTGTCCTTTGTCATCAACGTATTTAAAGCATTGATGAAGAGTTGATGGAACAACATTATGTTCATGGAGAAATGGTCTTCCTAGAAGAGTGTTGTAAGAACAACCATGATTGTCAATGATATAAAAGGTCACCTTTGTGCGAAGATTGCCTATTTGGAGTTTTAGGCGAATCTTACCCAAAGGTTCACTCCTTTCTTGGTTGAATCCCATGATAGTGGTGATTGTACTTGAAAGACTATGCACTGGTATCTTCAATGCATCTAGCATCGTCTTTGGCATGATGCTAAGAGCAGACCCTAGATCTATCAGGATACGATCGACTTTCATCGAATCGACATATCCTGTATAGTAGAGAGGACGATCATGTCTATTATCTTCCAGTAGCATATCATCCTGAGTGAAAGTGATGTTTGGAATCAATTCCAAGACACTATGACAGTGACGGCAAGAGACTGGTTCTGATTCTGGCTTTTTGAGAAGAGTTAAACAAGTTTCAGCCTGCATCAGAGCTTCACTTAAAGTTTCTCGAGTCTCCTTAGAAAGACGCAAGAGCTCGAAGATTGATAGCCTAGCCGGTGTATTGGTCAGTTGAGCCAATATATCAAAATTATATGGCTTTTCAAGTCCTGTAGGAGATGATTTCTTCAGAGGTTTATCAAAGCGGACTTGTTGCTTGCCTTTGTCAGCTGTCATTGGCTTGGGAGAAATGGGTACTACAACTGGTGAAGATGTAGAAGGGATCTCTTCAGTAGAAGTAGGTTGTGCTGGGGCAGGTTCAGAAGAAGAAGCAGGATCCTCTTGACCTTCAGAATGATCTTTCAAATAGGCTTTCCCTGATCTGGTACATAACAGAATCTCTTCGTCAACTATAGGATCAAAAGACACCATGTTGCAAATCTTTGTTTTGCCTTTAGAACGAGTTTTCTTCTTGGAAGAAGAGGGCACCTCGAATTCTGGAGCAAGATCAGGATGGATCCACATAATTTCACCGTTGTCAAGAGACAAGGGAACAAGACCTTCATTTGGTGGAAGTGGGAGATTCTCAATCTCAAGAGTAGCTTTGGGAATTGAAATGACACCGTGCTGTACCATCTGCGGAGGAAAGTCACCAAACTGGACTGAAACCATGTTTGCAGTAACAGTTTTCTCATCTTGTTGCAGAGTGACGACACCAGCATTGACAAGCTCTTGAATTTTGCCCTTGAGCACATAGCATGCTCGAGTAGGATGTCTAATGAACCTGTGATAGACACAATATTTAGGATGATCTGTCTTACCGACTTCATCAGGTTTCTTTGGGTCCGGGAGTTGAATTTTATTGCTTTTGAGTAAACACTCAAAGAAGCTTGCAGTGTCATTCTCGTCGAAAGAATACTCCACTTTCGGACGAGGTTCCCTTGGTGGAGGTACAGAAGGAGTAGGAGTGGATGTAGGCGGAGCCACATTGACAGCCAAAGATTCTTTATTTTTATTCAAATTAATATTCAAAGTCTCTTTTGCTTTGCGGTTGTTCTGGCGTTTGCCACCACCTGAAGTCTGATGTTCATCTCGATCAGGGTTAGACATCTGTACCCCCAATTGTTTGAATTTATCAGCACTAACTTCAGCAGCTTTAGCGTTGACGATGAATGAAGGCCAATCTTGGAATTGAGTAGATCCCGTCCACATACTGACAATAGGCAAAAGATTTGCCTTACAAGTATCAATAGTGACAGCAGCTGGAGTTCTGGGAGGCATTTTCAAAGCTTCACGACGGAACCATTCGATAAAGCTCTCAGCAGTTTCATTATGTTTCTGTTTGATTTTGTTGAGAGCTGACATAGTCATGTCATTGAATCCTTCATAGAACCGTTCCAGAAAGATTTGTTTGAGACCTGAAAAGGAAGTGATACAACCATCGGGCAAACTTCTGTACCAGTCATATGCTACGCCGGCTAAACAACCGACGAACACTTTGGTAAGAAGAGCGTCATTTGGCTGAAGTTGAACGGTCATTACCTCAAAATGATCGATGAATTGACTTGGGGAAGTACTGCCATCGAACAAAGAGATTGTTGGGATTTTGTACTTCGGTGGGAACGGGACTTCCTTCCATTCGACTGGATAGGGCTGCTTGATCCCCAATCTTTATAAGTTGTCTTTCTCTTTGAAAGCTTCGAACTGGGTTCGCAAGAGTTTGACAGCTTCATTGGCGTCTTCAGATGACGAAGAAGGAGCAGGTTGAGTTATAGTGGTAGGAGGAGGAACAACATTGTAAGCACTACCCCCAGCTCCTGACTGACTAGGTGTAGTTTGAACTTGTACTTGTACAGGAGGCATTTGAGGAGATACTACCCCCAGTCCAGTATTGGCAGGTACTGAAGATGCTATGATCTCTGGACTAGTAGTAGGTGCAGTTGGTGGTGTAGCATGCTGTGCTACAATGATAGAATGCATACTAGCAACCATTTCAGCCATGGTTTTTAGTTTGTCTTCAAGTGCAGCAATTCGCTGTTCCTGATTTATAGAAGTTGAAGTATCTGGATCATCAGTGACAACATAAGCTGTCACTTCTCTTGGTACAGTGGAAGACACTGTCTGTTCGGAGCTTTCGCTATATGCATCATAGTCTGAAGAAGAATAACCTGAAGGGTTTTGAGGAAGATTCCTTTGACCGATTGTATCTCGGCTTCGAGAACGGGTATGTTGAAACACTCCTTCGGAAGATTCTTGGAGTAATTCTAAATACCGCTGGCTTGGCTTGCGAAGCCTGCCATGCTTAGAGCATCTTTTACCTCCAGTGTCTCGGGAAGTCATGTTGACAGAAGCATACAAGACTTCGTCTTCCTCTGACATAGGTTCAGATTTAGCAAAAGTCAGACGATCAAAGACAGATCGTTTTGTTGTTTGACAACAACATTGGATGATGACTTTATGATTACAATGATGATCAGATGGTTGAGATGAAGGTGTTGAGACATTGTCCCGTTTTTGTCTAAGATGTTCTCGAAGATCGGGAACAACAGCAGGACGAGGAAAACTCTGAGGGACCTGTTCTTTGATAACATTTGGAACATGATTCCGGTTCTTCAAATGTTTAGTCCCTTGAGTGTACAGGGAAGTGCTCACCTCATTGGCATAAGTGTCGAGATTTTTGACCTTGGAGGTTTGTTTCTGATGATGTTTGATCTTCGGCATTGGCTGTTTGTATTTTACCGAAATGGGTCTGTTGAGATAAGTTCTGAGATCAGCAAATTCACCCCCAGGGGTTTCTGTCTGAGACACTAACAATTTTCCCTGTCTGGAACGGAAAATCTTGAGAGTCGGGAGATCCTGGAATCCTGCTACCGGAGTAGGCAAAATACCCCTTTGATCAGTACAATTAATCTTGTTATAAAGGAAAGAAGAATCCTTGTTTGAAAGAGTTCTGGTACTGATTGGTGCCAAGGCACATTCAGATGGATCCTCTTCAGTAAAGACTGAAGAAGATTGAGAAAAGACCAAAGGGCCTTTTCCTTTGTTTTGAGATGAAGGGTTAGCTAAAGAGCATTTTCCTCTGTTGTCTTCCAAGTCATGGGACAAGAAAGTTTGAGAAAAGACCAACGGGCCTTTTCCTTTGTTTTGAAGAGAAAGAGGAATAGCCAAAGGACTACCCCCAGTGGATTGCACATGAGCAATAGTGTGTTTGGGAAGAGGAGCAAAATTTCTTCCTTTGTTGTGAGAAGAAGAGAGTTTAGCCAAAAGGCTGTCACTCTTGGATTGCGCAGGAATGCTTTGCGCATGAGTTCTGGCTACAGAAACTGTGGTTTGCGCATCAGGAGTTCTTGCCACAGAGTGCTTAGGTTGCACTCTGGTTGCTGGAATATTTGTTTGCGCAGGAAGTTTGGCAGCCAATTGCGCCAGAGGCATAGGAGTTTTATACTTAGCCATGGCAGCATATGAAGTCTTTTGTGCACTGGCCATAGCAAACTGCGCAGCAGTGGCAGAGACAGATTGTGCATTGGACTTGGTAACAGAAGCTTTGGACTGCACAGCAGACTTGCTGGCAGATTACGCAGAAGACTTGCTGGCTACATTGACAGAATGCGCAGTAGTCTTTGGAACCCACTCTGAGCGCACTTTGCTTGTGGCAGCAGTGGTTGCAGTACGAGGAGTGGTCTTGGAGTTGATCATGGATTCATAGGCTGTCTGGTTGATCTTCACAACCAGTGTCTTCTGTGTCTTTCCGATAGACGCTACGTCACATTGAGTTGTCACTTCCTCATCGGAGGAGAAAGTCGTCCCCAGCAGAGTCGCCTTTTTGTTTGCAAAAACAAAAGTTGAAGAACTTTATTGATACAAACTTTGTAAAAGATTACAATTTGAATTCTGGGAATGGTACAACTTTAGAAATTCAATCTAGATGACGATTGCTTTATCACTTGGACGATGTGAACTCTGAAGACGAAGCCTCTGAAGTTGAGAACGACTCTGGAATTGAAGGCAAAAAGCCTCGGAAGTTGAAGGCAAAAGCCTCGGAAGAATGCAGCAGCACTTGGGCAAGAACTCCTGAACTCTCTGATCTCTGATTATTGATCCGTGATCCCCTTGAATGAAGACTTGAAACTCTATTTATAGAGTTCTGAGAAATAACTAACTTTTAGTTATTCTGGACTGCGCGTGATGGATTGCGCAGCAATTGGTTTGCGCAGCCATGGACTGCACAGGCAGTTGCTGGATCATGGGTTAACTGTCTTAGACACATGGCATCATTTGATTGAAATGTGCATGATCGTGCATAGGCAGTTGCCACGAAATGAACAATTGATGGCATGAATGCCATGTGTAATTTATCATTTGTACTGGTAGAACGCGCACATTGAACTGCGCAGACTTTGGTTTGTGCCGACTTCATTTGCGCAGGAAGTGGATTGCGCCGACTTGATTTGCGCAGACATGGATTGCGCTGCCAGCTGTCCTCGAGTGCCGTACTGTACGATTAAATGAACGGCCGCCTCGTTCTTCGTGCTGTCAGCTGTCAGAAGATTTGATTTGTGTCAGGTAATGATGATGATCTGCCACGTCAGCCTGCGCGCTTGGGAGTGTGCGCAATCTAGTATGCGTAATCTGTTTGCTGCGCAAACTGATGTCTGCACAGTTTATTTGAAAGTTGTATTTCTTGATTTTCTGACTTTGTTGATAAGTGCAACTTGATTTTTTAGGACCTACATCGGCCAGTCGATCACAATGGTTCATAGTTAATATGAACGTGTCTCATTCAATTTCAATAAGACGACTAGCCAGTCTCTTTAGTTCCAACTAGAAACGCGTGATCAATCATTTAGTCAAGGTAACAATCAATGTCAATTCATGCCAAGGCATGAAAGTCAAACTAGTATTTAGTATGGTCGAGTCTATAACTCTCAAGGTTAAGTTCCAGTCATTCTGGGCATCCATAAACCAATCGAGGCACAGGGCACATTCCACACCACAATATGTATTAAAATATTGGCACATCATGATTATATCGAGTTCATGTCAGAAATGACATGTCGATATAAAGTAAATAAAGTATAGAGCAATAGGAACACCAAGGTTGGATTACGCCAAGGCTAAGCTATACCATGACTAGTCTACGCCAAAGCTTTACGCTAAGGCCACCGGTTTACGCCAAGCTTTACGCTAAGGCAAATATGTGCGTAAAGAAAGTACACGTAAGGAGTGACGTTGCGCGTAAACTTGTACGCGCAAGGGTCAAAGTTTACGCAAGGATGAATACGCGTAAAGGAAGTACGCTCCAATAAAGGAACAAAGTTGTGCGTAAAAACTCGTCTTACGCCAAGCCAAGGAGTACGCGTAATAAATGGAGTTTTACGCATGAAACTTGTACGCGTAAAGAATAGAGTTACGCGTAAATCTTGCATGCGTAAAGGGTCAAGTTACGTGTAAAACTCGTATGCGTAAAAGAATTTAGTTTACTCATGAATGAATATGCGTAAAAATAATAACGCTACGCGTAAAACATTGTTCGCATAAAGGATAATTGTTATGCGTAAAATATCGTTCGCGTAAAGAATTACGCATAAATGAGTATGCGTAATCCGAATTCACGCTGACATGAATGATCGTGGGCGTAGAGCTTGATATTACGCTGGCACGTAAAAACGTGGGCGTAAAGCTCCTCATGAACTCCAAATTCCATGGAACCTTCATTCCAAGCCGAAAATGGGATTCCATGGGTCAGAATGGCGTATAACAAAATCTCAATAATCTGGAACGAACAAAACTTGGAAATAAGGAGGTTTGATAGATCAAAACCAATGAAATCCGAAAAATAGTAATTTCTAGATCTACTAAAAATGAGACTTCAAAATAAAAAATGCCAAGTTCTAAATTATCTTAGAATCACGAGAGAAAGACAAATGAACCATAAAAATGGGTTCTCATGTGGAGCAAGATGTACTTGCCTAAACTCTTTGGTGGGTGGAGAGAGTTATGAGGAAGAATAAGAGTAATGAGAGTAAGAAGTAATGAAGAGAGAAAGGGGTTGGGGCCTTAAATGAAGATGTGGTAGGTGGGGAGTTGGGTTCGATTCATGATGAACCATCAAAAACTCGAAAACAAACCAACCCAAGCCGAACCCGAGAGCAAAAACAAAAACAGAAAATAAATTACAAGAAAATAATTAGCGTAAAATTAAAGGAATTAAATACAGAACAAATGCATGATAAATATTAAATAAATATATTCAAGCAGTACACGTATTTAAAATACGTATTCTGGGAACGGGGAGTGACAGCTGTCCTTGCCACGTGGCTGGCCGATCACTCGCATACGCCTCCACAGCCATGCGCCTAGAAGTCTACATGCGCCTCAAAAGCCATGTGCCCCCGACTCGCTACTGATCCTCAAATGACAGAAGCCAAGTCTTTGTATGCGCCTCCACAGCCATGCACTCGAAGCTCTGCATTCGCCTCAAAATCCATGCGCCCAAACTTGTCTGTGACCTCTAAAAGTCATAGACCAAGTCGTCCCATATGCCAGATCCTAGACGCATCCTGACAGATCACCCTCCATCAAATCTGAGATCTTTGAGCCAAGAACACGCATCACATGTCATTTGACTCAGTTCTGTCTACGAATGGGTGCTAACCACCCAAGATCTCAACAACAACCGAATCTCTGCAACTGCCACGTGTCAGCTCCACCGCAGCCCAACAGTGCAGTACAAATAAGATTCAGCTTCAACCCAGGACGCATCGTCCATGCGCCCCACGGTATCAGCCACGTGGCATTCCCACGTACAGACGTATCCTATATATGCGTGCATGAGCAGATCAGTCTGCTGCCTATAAATAGAAGGATCATTTCTTTATCCACAGAGATCATTAAATCTACATACAGAGATAAGAAGAGACACGCAATATTTACTTCTCCTCCAAATGCTCCGGCATCCAGAGTAGCCCAGACCTTCAGAGAATTCAAGATCGTTGTCAGATCGTCAACGGAGTCAACGCATTACCGCTCGCTCCACCGATACAGTTTCCAGATAAAAACAAAAGTATACTCCTAGGAGTACGTCTAAGTCCTACATTGTATACTGTACTGTTTGTAATTGAAATACCAAAATTTTATCTCAACAAAACCTTGTCGCATTCTTAACAAAATTTTGCAGAAAGTTGTGTCACAATCCGACGACGTCAAGCTTGGCTCCTCCCACAAGACACTTATGGTGCGCCACAATCAACAAGTGTATGAGGAGTTCATCTCTGAAGGCAGCGCAAGTCCTTCGAAGAGACTGCCAAAGCCGAAGAAGACTCGCCAAGTCTGGGTGTGTAAAGGAGATGCGCCGAGCACTACCGCTGAAGGGGACGTGCCACCGCAGCCCACCCTTCCTGCTGACGTTCTCAGCAAGCAAGATGCGCCCGCTAGTGCAACGCATCTGCCAGAGAAACACAATATAGACTGCATTCTCCAACTGTCTTCTTTCCAGTCGAAGAAGATGCGCCGACGAAACAAAGGTGCATTCAGCTTCCCATGCATGAACTCTGGCATACAGGAGAGGGCCTCTGTCTTTGACAGAATCACTCACTGTCGTGGCAAGGATGAGTTGAATTCTAAGTACTATATGCCTTCGCGGGCTGGTACGAAAAAAATCCAAGGCATCACGGGCCATGCGCCCCATATGTGCTACGCCCACAGTGAACTGGAGATGCACGCTCAAAATCATGCACACTGTCGATGATAAACTGTACAGAGTCGACTCAGGTGCGTTTGCACCAGATACGAGCCGACTCGAAAAGTCCCCGTTTTGCTTGGGTGCATCTTTTGCGTTTGGAACCAAGTCGTGCGACGCAAAACTTGTAACTTTGAACTCATGCATCTACGTGGGATGTACGTATGAAGTGGGTTCAAGTCGTAATACGTATTGCTTCTCCACCAATGATCTGGGCGTATCTCATGTGCTGGAACTGGATTAGGGGGTGCAGCATTCACATGACCACCCCGGCACTTGGCCTCGCCATGCGTCTGAAAGGGGTGTGAAAGTGAAAATCTTTTCTCATGATTTGCATAATGTGATCACTCACAAACACAGATCAGGACAGCTGACCATTAAGTATAATGCACCCTTGCAGGGCACACTTGTGCCGTGGTCACCATCAACTGCTGTTGTTGCAAAACAACGGCTCCATCATGTATGCAGTCTGTGTTCCAGCGACTGTAATCTGTTGCACCCATCCGACGTCGTCTCGAAAAAAGATGCCAATTGAATATGAGTCAGAGCCCAAGGTCGCTTCTTGCCATGTTGACTCCAACTTCTACTCATCAGGGAGAAAGACAACCACTAATCCTTCGACCTCAGCATCATCATCTAATAGTCAGCCGAGGAAAAGCAAAGCGATGGTCCCGTCCTCAGGGGTGTTTGAGAGCACACGGTCAAGAAAGAAGGGTCCAGTAGGAACATTAGCTTTGAGTGATCAAACTCCTGCTATCCAGGACAACCCTCTACTTGAAGATGAGGATGTTCTCTAAGGAACCGACCCGGAGGTAGCTGGGGGTAGCCAGTACGAGGCTTCAGAAGGGGAGGCCCTTCCGCAGGAAAGTGAGGTCAAAAGTGAAGCCTCAATCGATCCATCCACTTTCACCCATGTTATGCCAGTCTATATGGCTGGGGTTGGTGATGAAGAAGAGTCAAACACTCCAGCTCCGGACATCATGCAGCTCATGGACACCCTGGAGGGGAGCCTCAAGACCCTCTCTGCCACCATGCAATCCTTGACTTAAATGGTATTTGAGATTCGGACCACTCTGGCATCTCAACCATTAGCAAGGGCACCTGTCTTCACCAGTCCCGATCCAGGAGCCAATAGAGAATCAAGTATACCCGCTCAACGGGTATCTTCAGGTATAGATCATCACACTGCACCTTGGACGTCGGCTCATTCAAATACCGTACTTCACACCTTACCGTCCTCACCAGCTCCCTGTTCTACAGAAGAGCTGGTGGAAATGATCAGAGATCTATGCGAGTGCTTTGAAGCACGAAACAAGCAGGAAGAACGTCAAAAGATAAGAATCCCGCAACCTTACCCTTTCGAATAGAACAAAGTGGTTTACCCTACCAAGGATAAACCACAAACATTGACGCCATATGATGGGAAGGATTCTCCTCGCCGGTATCTGACCTACTTCCAGTCTTAAACGGAACATCTCCCAAAGGAAAACGCCCTACTCACCAGCCTATTTGTCGGGGCATTGAAGGGAGTCGCTTACGACTGGTACTGCAGTCTCCCTGACCACTCCATATCATCCTTCGATGACTTGACATGCCTCTTCCTCGACCGATTCTACGACGGTGGGAAGGACATGACCATGTCATCTCTTATAGAAGTGCGCCAGACAGAGAAGGAGACTGTTTGAGCCTTCATCGAACGTTTTCGACAAGCATGCTCAAGGTTGCCTCCGGGTATGCCAGAACATGCACTGATCGATACCTGCAGCATGAACATGACTCCTGTAATCAATCTCTGGCTCGACTCCACCCAGCCTCCCGATTGGAGTTCATTGATCAACGAAACCGAAGCTGCTGAGAAGAAGGCACGTAATGCTCTCCTTCTGGGGGTTAACTTCTCTACCTTTGATGACAAAGGAAAACGTGCTGCTACCAACAATAGTGGGCGTGAGGCAAAATAAAAGCAGGCATTGACTGTCAATCGCTTTAAAAAGTAAGCAGGGGCCTGCTCAGAAACCTCTACCAGCATCGAGGCCGAAGGAGGTCTACTCCTTCAATGACGAGGACACCTTACAACTCTTCGAGATGCTGAAACAGAGCGACAAGATCAAGTTGCCTGATCCTAAGCGTACTGACGAGGTGGACAGAGTGGGCGATCCGAGGTACTGTCACTACCAGCGATTCGTTGGACATACAATTCAAGACTGCTATCCTCAAGAACTACATACAACGCTTGATCAATGCGAACGTCATCTCAGTCGATTATGAGGAGAAGACAATCTCGGCCAATATGGTGTCGCTACCGTTCGGCACCTTACCGCCTACTACAACTCAATATAGTGTTATCCCCCTGAATGCGACATTGGAGGTGGTCAACCTTCCGTCGACTCGTGACAACGTGAGTGGACTGATTCCACTTACCATATCTTGGGGGAGATTATGTGGGTTCACCCAGATCTCGCTCCGGAACTGACTCAACCGGGGTACATTCTACCTCCAAATCTAAAGGCAAGAAGACCAATTCTTGTCGAATGGTGACCTCCTCCCCCAAGGAGGCACTTCCTGTACAAATGCGTTCACAGCAGAACGCTCAGCCTGAGGAAGCCCATATCGAAGTGGCACCTCCCGTCACCACCTCGGCTGCTCAAGGTGAAGGACCTTCTCGACTTCCGACAGCTGACAAACAAAAGCATAAGGAGGCCCGCTTCGACAGGCCTCTACGAAGAAACAACGCTTCGGGGTTAACCAAACCCCACAACTTTGATATACTGGCACAACTTGCTAGTACCCCAGCTCGGATGTCCTTGTTCGAGGTACTCCGCTTGTCCAAAGATACTCAGAAGGCTCTCTGCGAAGCCTTGAAGGATGCTGAGTCTTTCATCAGTCGGGTCAAGCAGCCTGAGGACGATCCAGCAGCATGTCCACACTGCCATAGTGTGGGGGAGATCATCCCCAACATCACATTCACTCAACAAGACATGCTGCTCAAGAACAACAGGCACAATAGACCATTGTATTACACAGGGTACGTTAGTGCCATCAAGGTAGATCGAATTCAGATGACCCGGGATCTTCTCTCAGCATTATCCTCCGAACTCTGCTCCAGACGTTAGGGATTCCGATGCATAGTCTGACAGCATCCCATACTATAATCAGTGGCTTCAACGCCAGCAAGAGTGGACCGCTGGAAAAGATCCGGCTGAAGTGTCATATCGATGATCTCCAGATCGAAGTGACCTGTTATATTAGGATGCGGACGTCAACTACAACATCTTAATAGGGGGCCGTGGCTACACGAATACATGGTGGTACCGTCCATCTCCATCAATGTATGAAGTACGTATCTACCAATGGCATAGTCCGAACAGAGTTCGCTGATGTCGATCCTTTCAGAGGGATTGAGGCCTTCTTCACCGACTCTGATTGTATAAGTCGATTCATCTCGAAGATGAAGCCAACGATCGATGATGAAGCCGAAGCTGACTTGGAGGTAGAGATGACAATCGACGCTCCCCTGAAAGTGCGACTCAAGGGGAAGCCACTCGAACACCGTCTCCTATAGTGGTTAAACTTCGCGGG